>CAUYQU010103254.1:0-45423 GCA_963574635.1 Cheracebus regulus
ATGTAACTGCCATCTGGTCCAAAATAATGTGTTTACTGTGTTACAGAAATCCTGATTCATCAGGTGCATAGTAATTCTTCTCTCTGGCTTAATACCTATGTCCATTTATATGCTACTTAATAAAAGCTGTAACTTCCTCTAAAGAAAAAAAAAAGAACTGTACTGTGTTCTTTCAAATCTCTGTGTGTTTGAATATGCTGTTTCCTTTGTCAGAAATGCCCTTCCACCACTATCCTTCTCCGCTGCAATTGCTAACTCTTCTCATCTGGAATCACTCAGCTCAGCTCTCTCATTTCGTGAGTCATCCTCCCTAACTCCTCCCTCTGGATGCGTGGAAGTCCCTCCTGTGTTCACTTCTAGCAGCTTGTACAGGACTCTCATCACGCTGTATTGCAATGGATTTTTCTTTTGTTTTCTCTCCTGCTAGATTGTGAATTCCCAGCAGCAGTAATGGTGTCTTATTTTCTTTTCTTATTTTGATGCTCTGATCACCTTTTCTTCCAATCTGATCCTTTCTAAATATTTTTGAATTTATTTTTTGAATAGGCAACACACTCATCTGACTGAAAATTCAGAAGCTAAAGGTATAGAGTGAAAAGTCTCTCTCCTACCCCTGTCTCCCCCTCTGACACCCTAGCTATCCAGTCTGCCTCCCCAGCAGCAATCAGTGTTATCAATATCTTGTGAATTCTTCTAGAGATGTAAAAATATATATGGTTCCCCTTTTATTTTTATTCTATTTTCTGAGACGGAGTCTTACTCTGTCGCCCAGGCTGGAGTGCAGTGGTGCAATCTCGGCTCACTGCAACCTCCGCCTCCCAGGTTCAAGCCTCAGCCTCCAGAGCAGCTGGGATTACAGGTGCCTGCCACCACGCCTGGCTAATTTTTGTATTTTTAGTAGAGATGGGGTTTTGCCATGTTGGCCAGGCTGGTCTCGAATGCCTGACCTCAGGTGATCCACCCGCCTCGGCCTCCTAAAGTGCTGGGATTACAGGCATGAGCCACCGCACCTGGCCCATGGTTCCCCTTTTATATACAAATGGTATCATGTTGTATAGGTTGTACTGCACTTTGTTTTCACTGAATCGTATATAGTACTGAGGATATGATCATTGCATATAAGTGGATAAAGTGCTTCCCGATTCTGTGTTTACATTGATTTAGTTTTCCATTGTGGATGTACTATGATTTAATGAATAAACATTAGGTTGTTTTGAGTCCTTTGTGAATGCAAATAATGCTGCAGTGACTTCACTTCATAAAAACATCACCTCACACATGTGCAAGTGTAACAGCAGAATGGACTCCTGGAAGTGGAACTGCTTCCAGATCAAGGGATATGTGTATTTGTAAGTTTGACCATATCCTATTGCCCTTCAGGAAGTTTGTAGACATTACTGTATTTATCTCTGCATCCCTAGCCACCATTACAGAGTATAGAACACAGTAGGCCTTCAGTATATGTTTATCTAATAAACCAATGAAAAAATAACTTTTAGGGGCGGCTCCCTTCTTCCTTTCTCTGATGCCTTGCTTTAGTAGATAAGCGCCTTCCCATCCAGTGCTCAGTTCAAACCAAATTATTCATGTTCAACCCAAATGCCACTATTATTTTGGAGCAAAACTCTTATTTCAACTTTATTGTGTAACCAGTCAAGATCCTTCTTCATTAGCTTGGTTGTAAAATGAAGTCACATTAATTTTTATGTTCCAATTATAATGACTTTGAGTCCTCATCCCATATTTTGTGAGATCTCTTCTTTTTTTTTTGAGACAGGATCTTACTCTGATGCTTAGGCTGGAGTGGAGTGGCATGATCTCAGCTCTCTGCAGCCTTGACATCCTGGGCTCCAGTGATCCTCCCACCTAAGCCTCCTGAGTAGCTGGGACTACAGGCATGTGCCATCATGCCCAGGTAGTTTTTTTTTTTTTTTGAGACAGCGTCTCACTCTGTCACCCAGGCTGGAGTGCAACAGTGCAATCTTGGCTCATTCTAACCTCTGCCTTCCAGGTTCAAGCCATTCCCCTGCCTCAGACTCCCAAGTAGCTGAGATTACAGGCTCCCACCACCATGCCCGGCTAAATTTTTTGTAATTTTTGGTAGAGACAGGGTTTCACCATGTTGGCCAGGCTGGTCTCAAACTCCTAACCTCAGGTGATCCACCCACCTTGGCCTCCCAAAGTGCTGGGATTACAGGTGTGAGCCACTGTGCCCAGCCACCAGTTAATTTTTTATTTTTTGTTGAGATGGGGTCTTACTATCTTGCCCAGTTTAGTCTTAAACTCCTGGGCTCAAGGAATCCTCCCACCTTGGTCTCCCAAAGTGCTGGGATTACAGGCATGAGCCACTACACCCAGCCTTTAAACATCTGGGGCGGCTCTTCTGTAATAACACTTAGCTTAAAACACAAATACATTGTACAGATGTACAAAATATTTTCTTTCTTTATATCTTTATTCCATAAGCTTTTCTCTATTTAAGGAAATTTAAAATTTTACGTTTTAAAGGTTTTTTTTGTTAAAAACTAAAACCTAAACACACATAACCTATGCCTACACCGGACCTAGATTAACAATTTCACTGTCTTTCACCTCCACATCTTGTCCCACTGGAAGGTCTTCATGGGTAATGACATGCACAGAGTCATCATCTCAGGATAACAATACCTGGGGCCAGGTGCGGTGGCTCACTCCTGTAATCCCAGCACTTTGGGAAGCTGAGGTAGCTTATCACCTGAGGTCAGGAGTTCGAGACCAGCCAGGCCAACATGGTGAAACCCTGTTTCTACTAAAAATACAAAAAAAAAAAAAAAAAAAAATTAGCCAGGTGTGGTGACACACACCTGTAATCCCAGCTACTTGGATGGCTGAGGCAGGAGAATGGCTTGAACCCCGGAGGTCGAGGTTGCAGTGAGCTGAGATCATGCCATTGAACTCTAGCCTGGGAGAAATAAGAGCGAAACTCCACCTCAAAAACAAACAAACAACCCCCCCTCCCTATACTTGGAATACCTGATAAAAACCCACAATACTTGGAATACCTAGAATACCTTCTGAAGGACCTGCCTGAGGCTGCTTTACAGTTAACTTAAAAAACATAAGTAGGCCGGGCGCGGTGGCTCACGCCTATAATCCCAGCACTTTGGGAGGCTGAGGCAGATGGATCACGAGGTCAAGAGATCGAGACCATCCTGGTCAACATGGTGAAACCCCATCTCTACTAAAAATACAAAAATTAGCTGGGCATGGTGGCGCAGGCTGTAGTCCCAGCTACTCGGGAGGCTGAGGCAGGAGAATTGCTTGAACCCGGGAGGCGGAGGTTGCGGTGAGTCGAGATCGCACTGTTGCACTCCAGCCTAGGTAACAAGATCGAAACTACGTTTCAAAAAAAAAAAAAAAACAAACAAACAAAAAAAAAAAACATAAGTAGAAGGAGTACACTCTAAAATAGTGATAAAAAGTATGGTGAATTCGTAAACTAGCAACATAGTTCTTACCAGTATTGAGTATTATGTACTGTACATAATTGTATGTGCTATACTTTCACATGACTGGCAGTGCAGTAGGTTTGTTAACACCAGCATCACCCCACACGTGAGTAATGAGTTGCGTTATGACCTTACGGTGGCTACCGTGTCCCTAGGTGATAGACATTTTCCAGCTCCATTGTCATCTTATGGGGCCTCCCTCTCTTTGCAGTCCATTGTCGACCAAAATGTTCTTATGTGGCACATGACTGTAGTTGCAATACAGGACAAGAAAGTTGCACAATAACTGGCCTTAGTTCCTGATACTTAGTAGCTGGATGACTTTGAGCACTGTAAGGTTGTTTCCTAATAAGGTAAAATAGGGAAGCTAATCCTGATCCCGTTGTCTCACAGGTTGTTGGGCGCTGGTCAACATATCAGCTACTGTGCAAATAAATGAGTTGATATAATTTAAGACTGTGTTGAATCATAAACGTTATTTTAACATTATTGTTTTATAGAGGTTAAATGAAAGTTAGGGGGGAAACTTGGTCTGCATCAGGAGCTGAATCATTTTACCACGCTGGGTACTGGGTTAGATGTTCCCCATCAAACAGATACAACTCTTAACCTAGCGTAAAAGGTAAACTACAACTCCCGGCAGGCGTTGCTTCCGAACTGCGTCATATAACCTCGGCTCGGCCCGGGCCCAGACCGCTCCCCGCCCCCGCCGCCCATAAACTACATCTCCCAGGAGGCCCCAGGGTGCCTGTTCGTCCGCTCTGCCCCCGCCCCCTGCCTCCCCTTCACCCCGCGCCAGCAGCTCGGTGGCCGAGTCGGTCCCGCGGCAGGCGGATCGAGCGCGCGCGTCGGGGGTCGTGCGGCTGCCGGGCAGGGCGAGCACGCGCCGGGAGGCCTTGGAGGCGTAGGGGGCGGGGGTACGGCTCGCCTGCTCGCAAGATGGCGGACGAGGACGGGGAAGGGATTCACCCCTCAGCCCCTCACAGGAACGGAGGCGGCGGCGGCGGCGGGGGTTCTGGGCTCCACTGCGCCGGGAACGGCGGCGGGGGAGGCGGCGGCCCGCGGGTCGTGCGCATCGTCAAGTCCGAGTCCGGCTACGGCTTCAACGTGCGGGGCCAAGTGAGCGAGGGCGGGCAACTGCGGAGCATCAACGGGGAGCTCTACGCGCCGCTGCAGCATGTGAGCGCCGTGCTGCCCGGGGGGGCGGCCGATCGGGCCGGGGTGCGCAAGGGGGACCGCATCCTGGAGGTGTGAGTATCGGGGCTGCCCGGCGCCCCACCCTCCCCGCGCCCCTCCTCCTGCCTCTCCTCTCCCCTGGTCAGCCCCAGGCCGCACCTCCCCGGAGCTCTTAGCTGCCTCGCGACCCCCGCCCCTCGGGCCTCCGCAGCCGGGCCCCTCCTTGTGGGCAGCCCTCCCCCGCCCGCCCCGGCGCTTCCGCGACGCCAGTCTCCCACCCCACCGTCTCCAGCGCAGGCCCTTGCGCCCCCAGTGCTCTTCCCCTGGCCCTGATGACTCTGAGCTCCTCCCCGCCCCTTTGCTTTCCCATTTGGCGTGCTGCATTCTGCTCCTCAGTCCCCCGCGCCTTGCTCAGAAGGAGCCTCATCTGTTTCTTGCTGACGGCGTTCGGTTTTCTGACCCAGCCAGTACCGTGTCCTCCCCAGGTTCTCATTGTCAGCGCCGCAGTTTCTGGTTCACCACTTCCCAGGCCCCTCTCCCCCAAAACGAACTGCCCCTTCTGCCCCCGAGACCGAGAAGGCAGGAGCTCTGTTCGGCTCCAGCTTTTCCTCCGGAAACACCTTCCCTGCCAGCTCCACTGCTTTTTCTTTCCTTAGTTATCCTCTCCTGATGGTTAAGCTTTCCCTAAAATTTTCCATCCCACCGTGTGCCCCTCTCCTCCTCTCCTTTTTGTATTCCTCCTCCGAGTTTACCTTGTTCTCTGACCCTTGCATGCCTTTGGGGTGGGGGGCGTGGAATTTGACACTAGTTTCTCTTCTCGGTTGGCACTGAATCACACCCTCATTTGGAATCTAGTGCCTCCATCAGCACAGCCCTCTGATGGCATCCCTGCCCTGGCCCCCGCCTTCGCTCCTGCTCTGTCCTCACGCCTCTTCTAGTCAGGTTTCTGGTAGAGCCCTCCTAACTCCTCCTCCCAAACTACAAGCCCGTAGTTTGAGTCTTTGGCCTGTCTGCTTTTGTAGGGCTTACCTCTCTCTGCTGCCGCTTCTACTCTGTCCTCCTGTGATCCCACACTTGACTTTGTCCTAGTCTTTCTCTCCCCTAGGCTACTTCTCCTTTCTTCTGTTTTTTAAGGCGCCTTCTGCTGCTGCAGCCCACCCTCTCTCCCCTGCTGCAGTCCCTCCCCTACATACTCCTTCCCCACCACATCCCTCCACGCTCTTGCAGGATGCTGCCTTGTCTGTCTTGCGGTCTCTGTGCACACCTCCTCCAGTACCCTAATCTAGCTGTTACATTTGCGTTTTTGTGCTTTGCATTGAGATTCAGATAGTGATTGCAGGTTGACTTGCAGGTGGTGTGTGCTCGCATCGTCTCCGTTCTCCTCAGCGGTCTTCAGTGCTGTGTTTCTTTTCCTTACTGAATCTACATTTGACATTCCCTTTTTTACACTTTTACTCTCTTCCTCCATGTTTTGATTTGCCCACGTGAAATCTTTCTGTTTTTGAAATTTTATTTTAATTGTAATTTCCACAACCTTCAGTTGCGTCTTGTAAAACAGTAGGTTTGCAAATGGGATACTCTCTTGAAAATCTGCCTTATAAAGAAGTCCATTTCTTCTTACTCATCTTGTGCTCCCTGCTGTTATTCTTGACATTCTTACTCTATGGTATCCACTCATTCTGTTTCCTCATCTCTTCCACCTCAAGAAATAGTTTTAACCTGAGAAAGCTGATTTTTTAAAAAAGAGGAAGAAATAGTTGCTCACTTAGGCAACTATTTGCCTGTTTGGAGATAGTATACCTTTCCTTTGTCCTTTCTGTAAATAGATGCTTTCTTATTTCATTAATGTCCCACATACTGTTTCCTAGTATTCTCCAACAATATATTATTTTTTTCGAGACAGAGTTTTGCTCTTGTCACCCAGGCTGGAGTGAAATGGTGCAATCTCGGCTCACTGCAACCTCCGCCTCCCGGGTTCAAGCTATTCTCCCGCTTCAGCCTCCTGAGTAGCTGGCATTACAGGCATGTGCCACCATGCCTGGCTAATTTTGTATTTTTAGTAGAGACTGGGTTTCACCATGTTGGCCAGGCTGGTCTCAAACTCCTGACCTCAGGTGATCTGCCCTCTTGGGCCTCCCAAAGTGCTGGGATTACAACAATGATTTTCAGATTTCTTATACTTGGGCACCTAACTATATTCTTTCTAGATAACTCAAAATTTGTGACTGATGTTTTTTCCAATAGGTGGTCTTGGAATTGACATTTTCCTTTCCCTCTGGAAGTTAACTTTGGACTCAGCTTCTCATTTTTAAATTTAAAACTAAAGCATTTACAATTATAAATTTATGATGAAGTTCTAAATTATTTACTATTCATAGGATCTAAAGGAACTAAACCAAAATGAGTAATTATGTAGGAGACTATAGTTAATGTGATCTATCTTTGCAGCTGTACGCACACATCCCAACATACATAGTTAGTGGCTTCTTGCCTTTATTGTGGCTTCTGCAGAAGAGCCCAGATGTAAACTGTAAAGGAGACCTCAGATGATCCCCTAGGGAAGGTAGAAGGACTTGCCCTAGGCTTAGGTTCCAGAGTAGGAAGCTGAGCAATCTTTGCCTTCTAGAGAAAAACCATTACTTTTGGCACATCCTTGGTGGTAAGTAGAGAAGTTCCTGTCTTGTAGTGGGCAGAGGAAAAGATTATTCTGCCCAGAAGACATCTTTGGAAGGTTGTGATGATCAGAAATCTTCCTGGCATTGGTTTCTCACCCTTCCAACTATATGTATTTTGATTTCCAAATTCTCTGAACCTTCTTTGGTACTATAGGGGAATGATAATTACAACCCAGAAGTAAGCTAGTGGTAGATTCTGTGAGACCTCAACTATTCAGTGTCTTTCTATTTTCTTTCTTTCTTTCGTAGTCTGTACCTTCTCTTTAGGGTTTCAAGTGAGAGGGGAAATCAGCGACCAAATAGCTGTGGTTCTCCAGGGATATCTGTACTTGTTCCTTGTCTCCATCTTGGTTAGGTTGATGCTAATTTTCTTAAAGCATTTTTTAGGCAATACTCCTTAGAGCTTTTGTCTGTCATCCAAGTTCTTAAAGTTAATGTGTGTTGTCCTAGGAAAGCTTTGCCTGTTGATATAAGAGCCAGGTGGGGTCAGAATTAGGGATAGGTGGATTATCATTGTGTGGATATAGTTTGTATCAAGACGTAGGTGAATGTTTGGACCTTGATAATCGCTATTTAAGAGTTTTCCCTATTTTAGTTTCTTCTATTGTGTTTACAAATTGTTTTTACAATAATTTTTCCTACTTTTCAGTTGTTTGGGCAACTGGTAGAGATGTGAAAGAACAGAATAACTTTGAGATTTAAGGGCATACAAACTTGGACACTAGTAAGAGCTTCAGCTTCTTTGTGTTTCTTTTAAAGTCGGCTTACCAAGACTGTTTTTATCTTTAGTCCTGAAACTAAACTGGAGCCCATATAGTTCAGTTTGCCCTTTCTCCTTTCAAAACTGTCTAGATTCTAACTGGTTTGGGAGTCATGTTGCAGGGCTTGGTACCGCAGTATGAGCAAACCCTCTGGGCTCTAAATTTTACTGCAGATGGAAAGTTTTTTTGACTAGCAATGTTTGTTTCCACCTTGTAATTTTTGCCAGTGTAACATACTGAGTGTCCTCCCTTTGATGTGTATGTACCTGGAGGCTAATGAGTAAAGAATGCTTTCAACAGACAGAACCAAAATAAATATGTCTTTGTACTAATTATATAGTATGTGAAGTAACATTTGACTTCAGGTTAATTTTCTTTGGGTTAAAGTAGTTCCAAGGGCTCTTGATTGATTTCTTGAGAGATGCTGCTGGAAGATTTTAGTGTGCGGTGGATATGGATATAAAACTGTATTTTTGAGGGATTAGTTTGAGCACAGACCACTAAGATTGGCTTGCAAGCATTCAAAATCATGATGTATTTATGCTAGTCAGTGTATATGTTTTCCTCTTTGATAGCTACTAGATAATAGACCCATCAGCTTTCTCTTATTAAAGTCATAAGATAAATTAAAACTGTATATATCAATTTGTTTTTTGAGAGTCAGTTTTTTTACTTCATTTTGTATGAGAGTTTGAAAATGAATAAAGAGGCTAGTGCCATAAGTATTTTTATGAGTTAAGTGTGAGTCATGTATCATAGACTAGGTACCGTCTCAAGAGCTGCTTTCACAATTGTAACTGAATTCTATTTCGCTGATATTTTCTGGGTAGATTTTGGTAATGTTTGAAATAATGAAATCATGGTTATTGATCAAAGGAAATTTTAATGGCAGTGGTTCTCAGGCTTTAAGGTACATAAGAGGCACTTGGGTATGCTTATCAAAAGTACAGATTCTTATGCTCACCTTCTAAGGGTTATGATTCAGTAGAAATCTTTTTTACTCCTTTGCCCCATGTAGGTAATGCAACCCACATACCCAGTTACATGCCCAGGGTGACGTAGTAGGTTGTAGGCTTTGGATTCTCAGTTTGTTTTATTTTCATTATTATATTGAGACTAATGAGCTAAGACTATACCAACAAATAGTGAATTGTTAGGCTCTCAAATTCCAGCCTAAATTCTTGCTAAGGTTTTGAAATAAAGATGGATGTTGAGAGGTAGAGCAGGTTAATATTAATAGAGATAATAATCATTATACCACTTTGCAGTGTGTATAGTGTGTTATAGTTTGTAGTGTTTTTACATCTGATCTTCACACAGCCCTGTGAGATAGGAAGATAATAAGTTCCTCAAGGGCAGGGACTACATCAAATACTATGTGTTTGTTGTATCGCTAGCCAGATGTCTGGTGGCACATGGAAAGTATTCTTCAATAATTATTTGGTGAGTGAATATATGAGTATTATTCCTATTACTTTTGTTTTTTTGTTGTTTTTTTTGAGATGGAGTCTCACTCTCACCCAGGCTGGAGTGCATTGGCACGATCTCAGCGTACTGCAACCTCTGCTTCCCAGGTTCAAGCTCTCTTGCCTCAGCCTCCCTAGTAGCAGGGATTATAGGCATGTGCCACCATGCCCGGCTCATTTTTGTATCTTTTAGTAGAAATGGAGTTTCACCGTATTGGACAGGCTGGTCTCAAACTCCTGACCTCTTGATCCGCCTGCCTTGGTCTCCCAAATTGCTGGGATTGCAAACATGAGCCACCGTGTCCGACCCTTTTTTTTTTTGAGACGGCATCTCGCTCTGTCGTCCAGGTTGGAGTGTAGTGGTGTGATCTCCGCTCACTGCAACCTCTGCCTCCTGGCTTCAAGCGATTCTCCTGCCTCAGCCTCCTGAGTAGCTGGGATTACAGGCATGTGCTACCATGCCTGGCTAATTTTTGTATTTTTAGTAGAGATGGGGTTTCACCATATTGGTCAGGCTAGTCTCGAACTCCTGACCTCATGATTCGCCCGCCTCCGCTTCCCAAAGTGCTGGGATTACAGGCGTGAGCCACCACGCCTGGCCTATTATCCCTATTTTATAAGAGAGCAAATGGAAACTGAGTATTGTACCAATGAATGGCAACAAGAATTAAATCCAGATCTTTGGATTCTAGATCTTGAATATTTTCTCTTTTTACTGCTTTGTTTTTGTTTTTGTTTTTCTTTTAAAGAGACAGAAGTCTCACTATGTTGCCTAGGCTGTACTTGAATTCTGGGCTCAAGTGATCCTCCCACCTCTGCCTTCTGAGTAGCCAGGACTACAGGTACGCACTGGCCTAATTTTTTTGTACTTTGTTTTGTAGAGATGGGGTCGCCATGTTGCCCAGTCTGGTCTTGAACTGCTGGCCTCAAGTGTTCTGCCCACTTTGGCCTCTTAAACTGCTGGCATTACATGCGTGAGCCACTGCACCTGGCCATTAACTTAAAATTCTGTTACATTCCTGTAAACTTCTATAGCAGTTGAACTTTGGTTTTACTACTGTGAAATGTAACTATTTTGTATCTTTATTTGCTCACTATTACCCATTGTTAAATTGGATAAGACACAAGGGACTAAAGCAGCTATTCTTTGCCTTTATTGTTGCTATCTTTACTCTGTTGGTTATCAGTGAAGATAACAGAACAATCCTTTTTAAATTCCTTTTAATTTCACAGGTAGTTGAGGTTGCAAACAAATAAAACTAAATTTGAAAATAACGTTACTTTCTCCCTCAGGAATTACTTCCACAGATTGCTGCACCAGGAAAATATATTTCATTAGTAGCATAATGATTTGTCCGGGTCTTTTAAGTTATTGTGAAGAACAGTTCTCTTTCCAGCCACCACTAACTAGTTTATTTCAGATGAGGTCTGTTACCATGCTCTCAAGGATAATCATTTTTTAAGATAAGTCCCATTGGGAATAATTGTCATAACCTTGTAGATAAGTAAAGAAATTCACCTTTAGGATATAGTTTGTATCAAGACGTAGGTGAATGTTTGGACCTTGATAATCGCTATTTAAGAGTTTTCCCTATTTTAGTTTCTTCTATTGTGTTTACAAATTGTTTTTACGACAATTTTTCCTACTTTTCAGTTGTTTGGGCAACTGATAGAGATGTGAAACTGACAAGCCAATACGTAATTTATGATCACTGCAAAGTGCTTTTTGAGCATGATCTGTGGCGAGTTCATTCGTTAGATGACGGCATTGCTGACAAAGGGTATTGTGGTGGTTTAGGTTAGAGCCAGTTAGGTTCATTCTTTTCTTCCACTCGAAGCTATATAGATGTTTTCTGTGCTTCTTGGACAATCCAGTAAGAGCTCTGGATGGGTTGGTACAGTTCAGCCCACATTTGGAAAAAAAATTTAGAAGGTTTTAAAATACTTTTTTAAAAATTGCAACTCATAGTAAGAGATACATTTTACATTACAACCCAATATATGTGCAAAAAAAAAAAAAAAAAAAACACCTGAAATAAGCTTCACAAATATTATATTTACTGGCCAGGCATGGTGGCTCACACCTGTAATCCTAGCACTTTGAGAAGCTGATGTGGACCATCACTTGAGCTCAGGAGTTCAAAACCAGCCTGGGCAACATGGTGAAACCTCATCTCTGCAAAAAAAGAAAAAAAAGAAAAATTAGCCATGTGTGGTGGCGTGTGCCTATAGTCGCAGCTACTCGGGAGGCTGAGGTGGGAGGATTGCTTGAGCCTGGGAGGCTGCAGTGAGCCACGATCACATCACTGAACTCAAGCCTGAGAGACAGAGTGAGACCCTGTCTCAAAAATAAAACAAAACACCAGAGTGCATGATACCAGTAGATAGTTGTTTTTGTTGTTGTTTCTTTTTTCCTCCCAGCTTAGTCTCCCAGAAAGCTGAGGCCGTAGGCGCATGCCACCATGCCCAGCCAGTTTTTTGTATTTTTTTTTTTGAAGAGACAGGGTTTCACTGTGTTACCCAGGCTGGTCTCAGATTCCTAGGCTGAAGCGATTTGCTTGCCTTGGCCTCCCAAAATGCTGGGATTACAGGTGTGAGCCACCATACCAGGCCCCCTCGGTATTTTTTTAGTCTGTTCCTATTTTGAGTTTCTTTGTTCAGTTTTTTTAATGCTAGTGGTTGCCTGGTACATTAATTTCACAACTCATCAGGTTGTGATCCACTGTCTGAAAAACAGTAATTTAGGGCATCACTTTTCCTGTTATTGGCCCGCTAAATATGACTTCGTCTCAGTCTGGTTCCACAAGTAAGCACACACTGTGTATAAAGCACTGCTCGGCTTGCATGAATCACAAAGTCTCTGCATCCCTGCCCTTGAGAAGCTTACACTGCAGTAGGGAAGGTACGAGTAAACAGTTTTCTGTGTGTAAAGCTAAACGAAGTGAGAGAAATGAAAAGCATAGTCGCAGTACAGAGGCAGGAGTGAATATGCCTAAGATGACTGGTGAGAAGACAGCTCAGAGAAGGCTTTTAAACATGATTGAAGAACAAATATAACTTCAGAGAAGGGGCAGGGATTTTGTAGGTTGAGGAAACTTCGACCAAAGAGGGGAAAATGTGAAAAGTTCTTAGGCTAGCGAGGGGCTTAAAGTTGCTGTTTGTCTGTAGACACTTGTGGTGATAGAAACTGGAAAGAAAGGTTGCAGTAAGATTTTAAAAAGATGGCTTTGAATATAATGCCAAAAAGTTTGCTTTTTTTCTCTTGATGAGCTCAGAATATACCTGTGTGTGCCTGAATATCCAGGACTTCCTGTGAATTAAGTTTTATATAATTATTTACCAGAAGAGGTTGAATAACTTTTCCAAGGCAAAAAAGGAAAATCACTATTAGAAGAATTTCAGAGCATTGAGTCCCTTGGACTGTCTTGTACTATATAAAGAAGGGAACTAAGCACAAATAAGCTCTGACACCCAGAACTGGGAACAGCTGGTGAGGAGCTGGTTGCCTTTAGCTTGTGTATGTATTTTATTTCACAATCGAATCCATCCAGCTTCTCAGTTATCCTTTCTCTTTCTCTTATGTTTTAAATGACTATACTTACTGTTAGGTTTACAGTTGACAACTTTCATCCTTGTGTGCTACAGGCCTGTTCTGTTTTAGCTGTACTTTTCTCCAAGTGTGTTCCTCTGATACGAAGATGCTTCTTTTAATTTAAATTCTTTATTTTGGCATACTGCATGTTGGGAGCTGAGGGAATTGAAGACAGAGTGGGGAACGTAATGTACTAAAGTTTACACTTAATACCTACCTTCAAAATGAAAATTCATGTGAAGCTCCTTCAAATAAGTTTAAGACTTGGTGGTGACCACAAAGTAAATTTTTGCTTTTGCTCATGATACTGGGAGTATTCCAGGGCTAAATTTTGTGATATGGTTTTAGTCATATTCTAGGTAGTATGTGTGTAGTCTCTTGTTTATTATTTATTGCTCCCTGCCAACTGTATAAGGTTCTCATAATAGTTGAGGAAATGTGCCTCTCTGCAAGGTATCGAGTTGCTGATTAAGGAGTTGTGTTTGAGTACTGTTAGTGTACTTCCTCCAGTGAACTTCCATTGGTACGAAAACAGCTTTTAAGAAATGGTTTGTTTTTGGTTAAGCTATCTGAAACTTTTTAGATTCTTGTGTCAAACCTCAGAGCAAGACCAGAATGATAGGCCTATGTGTTCTACAGGCTTGATACACAATGAATTAGCTTACTTCTCTCTGGAAAAGTACAGGCAGTCTGCAGAGAGTCAGCTGCTCTGGTGCATGCCCTCCCAGCTGCTTTCAAGAGGCTGATTACTCTTACAGAACTTTCAGTAAGATTATTAACTAGGAGGTCATCTCTCTCCCCCCACCCATACCACAGTACTTTTATATCTATGTGTCTATTTAGTCTTACTTATATTTATTTAGTATGTTTTAAAATTTGGGAGATTGATTAAAGGAATATTTGGAGATCTTGGAAAGCGATGGCCACTGAAAATTCTGGAAACTTTTTCTTCTTTTGCTGATCAGTTTAATCATCTAGAACGTTTGTTCCTGCCTCTGTCTTTACTTGGAAACAGCAATGAGTTTTGTTCTACCTGATGTTGCATATCAAGGAAATGTGACACTGAAGCTTCCTTTGTGAGTTACGTGCTAGTAGATTATTTTAGATCTCCCTGTCCTACCCAGCTATCTTCTATATTCCTGATTCGGAAAACATCCGACTGTACCTTTCTTCTTCTTCAATATGTTGGAATAGACTACAGACTTACAGAAACTGGAGTCTATGTTTCTTATTTCCAAATGAAATTTCTGAAATTTAATTTGTATTAAAAGATGGTATTTGATCGTCAAAGGGTCATATCTCTTCAAAGGTATATCTCGTTACTAATTTGTAAAGACTGTCTTTCATAAATGAAGGTATTCCAGCTGTTTTTTCAGTTGTAGTGATACATTACGCTATCTATTCACATTCATATACAGTACCACTTGGGATGAACTGAATATATAGGAAATGGGTGGTTGAGATTCAGGGTGCAGGCTGTGGCCTCAGAACAAATTTACCAGGTCACGTGAGGAATCATGCTTTTAATTACATTATGTAGTAATTCAGAAATAGTGGTGAAATAGAACTTTGAAGAATAAAGATTTTTTTTTCATTTGATGATTTACCTGACGTGCAAACCAAGTTGTTGATAAAGCAAGTAGATTTTATTCTTTAGTTAACTTTCACTGTGGTCAGTATACCAAGTTAAAATCGTTTAGGGATAGCCTTTGAATTGGCCATGTTGGCAGTGATTCAAGATGTGGCAGCTCTCAAACACTGATTGGTGCTGGGAAATGCTTTAGGACTAGTGTTTTGCTGCTGAAGAACTGCGTGGGGGTCCTCATCATGGGAGGAAAATGAATTACTTCAGGAAAATCATCATGGCTAATAGCAACTTTCCTTGCCATTAAAAATTTTTTTAAATTTCATTTATTTTACTTCAGGAAAATCGTCATGGCTGTTAGCAACTTTCTTTGCCATTTAAAAAAAAAATAAATTTAATTTATTTTTCTTGGCCAGGCTAGAGTGTAGTGGTGTGATCATAGCTTGCTGAAGCCATGACCTCCTGGGCTCAAGTGATTCTCCCATTTCAGCCTCCCAAGTAGCTGGGACCACACGTATGTGCTACCACACCTGGCTAATTTGTGTGTGTGTGTGTGTGTGTGTGTGTATATATATATATATATATATATATATATATATATATATATATATTTTAAATTTTATTTACCTATTTTTTTTGAAACAGTGTCTCCCTCTGTCACCCAGGCTGGAGTGCCGTGGCATGATCTTGCCTCACTGCAATCTCCGCCTCCCAGGTTCAAGCTATTCTCCTGCCTCAGCCTCCCTAGTAGCTGGGATTATAGACACATGCCACCATACCTAGCTAATTTTGTTTTTTTCGATTATTTGACTAGAGACTGAGTTTCACCATGTTGGCCATGGTCCTGAACTCCTGACCTCAATGATCTGCCTGCCTCAGCCTCCTAAAATGCTGAGATTACAAGCATGAGCCACTACGCCCAACCTGATTTGTGTATTTTTTTGCAGAGACAAGGTCTCACTTTGTTGCCCAGACTAGTCTTGAATTTGTGGATTCAAATGATCCTTCTGCCTTGGCCTCCCAACGTGCTGGGATTATAGGCATGAGCCACCAGGCCTGACTCTCCCATTTCTTTTTTTTTTCTTACTCTGTCACCAGGCTGGAGTGCAGTGGCATGATCTTGGCTCACTGCAACCTTTTGACTCCCTCGTTCAAGCTATTTTCCTGCCTCAGCCTCCCAAGTAGCTGGGATTACAGGCATGTGACACCAGGCCCAGCGAATTTTTTTATTTTTATTTTTATTTTTAGTAGAGACAGGGTTTCACCATGTTGGCCAGGATGGTCTCTATCTCTTGACCTTGTGATCTGCCTGCCTCGGCCTCCCAAAGTGCTGGGATTACAGGTGTGAGCCACTGTGTCTGGCCACGCTTTCCCATTTCTAACATTCATTGTCCTGCAGTACAAAGACGTAACCCATTGTTATATCCACTCTATGGTAGGATAGAACTATAGGGTTGCTCTAGCTAATCAAGGTTTTTAAAGATAAAAATGAAAAAAAAATTATCCAGACAAAATAAATCAGTGTTGCATATTTTTGGACTCTCAGAACTTGCTTTAAGACCTCAGTGGTAATTTTTAAGCCTCTCATATGTGATAAAGACATCGTGCTTACATTTAAAATATATATATATATTTATTTATTTTAGAGACAAGGTGTCACTCTGTCACCCATGCTGGAGTGCAGTGGTGCAGTCATAGCTCACTGCAGTTATTGATCTCTTGGGCTCAAGTGATCCTCCCGCTTCAGCTTCCTGAGTAGCTGGGATTGTGGGAGTGTGCCACCATGCACAGATAATTTTTAAAAAAATTTTCTGTAGAGGCAGGGTCTTGCTATGTTCCCCAGGCTGATCTCAAACTCCTGGCCTCAAGCCATCCTCCTACCTTGGCCTCATAAAGTGTTGTGATTACAGGAGTGAGCCACCTCACCTGGCCTGAAATTCTAAGACTGGAATTTTGTATTCTGTGAGGGAAATGGACCAGTTTGTTTTTATTCTTGGTGACAGGTGGTTGCATTGGCTTTACAGGTAATTATCAGATAATAAATGAGCTTTTTTTCTGAATAGCTTGATTATATTTTTATATTTATTTTTTAAATATCTTAAAGCCTTAGCCTTACTATACTTTTTTTCTCTGAATGACAAATATGATTCATTTATTCAGAAATAAATCTACCTGATTATATTTGTATACTAATTGCCTTGGAGTTAGAAGGTTTGAGGAATCTTTAACTCTTTCTTCCCAAGTAATAAACCCTTGTTACTTCTGGCTAGAGGTATTAAGATTGAAGAACAGATGAGTCTTGTACTTTTTCTGCCTCAGGCAGCATTCTTTGTAAATAGAACACCCAGTCAAATATAAAAAGTCCCAGTGATGGTAAGCAGATTATTTGACAAGTTACTTATTCTTTTTTTCCCTTTTTGGGAAGACCACATGCCTATTAACATACTCTCAGTTTCTTAGTTTGCCAGGGCCAAACTTTATTGTTATGAATACTCCCTTTTGCCCAGTGTTAAATTTCTGGATGTAGGTGCTTTAAAAATACTGGTATAGGCCAGGCATGGTGGCTCACGCCTGTAATCCCAGTACTTTGGGAGGCCGAAGCGGGCAGATCTCTTGAGGTAAGAGTTTGAAAGTAGCCTGGCCAACATAGCGAAACCCTGTCTTCACTAAAAATACAAAAATTATTCGGGTGTGGTGGCATGCACCTGTAATTCTAACTCCCCGGTAGCTGAGGCAGGATCACTTGAATGAACTCAGGCGATGGAGATTGCAGTGAGCTGAGATTGTGCCCTGCACTCCAGCCTGGGTGACAGAGCGAGACTCCATCTCAAAAATTTAAAAAAAAAAAAAAAAAATATATTGGTAGAAAGATTGAATCTGGCTGGGCACAGTGGCTCATGCCTGTAATCCAAGCACTTTGGGAAGCTGTGGTGGGCATATCACTTGAGGTCATGAGTTCAAGACCAGCCTGGCCAATATGGTGAAACCCCATCTCTACTGAAAATACAAAAATTAGTTGGGTGTGGTGGCAGGCACCTGTAATCCCAGCTACTGGGGAGGCTGAGGCAGGAGAATCACTTGAGCCTGGGAGGCAGAGGTTGCAGTGAGTCGAGATCAGGCCTTTGCACTCCAACTTGGGCAACAGAGTGAGACCCTGTCTCAAAAAAGAAAAACAAAATTTAATCTTTTCATACTTAAAAAAAGGCACCAAAGGATTTGGGAAGTAAGGCTCTCTCTGTAGAATCCTGGGAGTTTGTTCAATTTGGTCTGTATATGGTTAAAATTTTTTTGTTTTCCCTCTCATTTACCAAAGATGAGATCTAATTAGAATTAGATGAGGGTGTTTTTGGTTTGTTTTTATTTTTGGTCTTATTTTGAGCCAAGACACTTTTACATTGTCTTTTACTAACAATAATCTGTCAGAATTATGGCATTAAAAGAAAGTTTTATGACAATGGTTTTAAAAATCAAGAAGTGAATACTGTTGTATCATGAGATTCAAAAAATAAAAATTAAATAAAATCAGTAAGAGAAAACTCAAATTGATTGTAATTTTGAGACTTTATAACTTTGAGGTAGTTGTTTTCTGCTCACTTGTTGTGTTTAGGCAGTTGCTAAGACTGGACAATTGTTAAACTAAATCATGACTGAAGAAAGGCAAGATAGTTTTTGTTTTGTTTTCTAATACTGCAGAGTGCTCCAGGCTCATCTTATATATTTCCTGCTGTAGTCCTAGAATCAACCATTTAAAGGGCCCTGGTTCCTTTATTGGAATTACAAACGCAGATCCGGGCATTAGGGTGTGGTTTCTTTTAGGCCATTTTGGCTGACAGAGCAAAGAAATATATGTGTGTATATTAACCCTTGGGTATATACATATCTATAAATGCTTCTCTATGTAACCCTCTGTCTTATATTAAACATGAGTTCTGATTCTCGATCTCTACTGCATTACCGCATGGCTCATTCTAGCCTCCTCCCCTTGCTGATCTATGAATTTCCATTCCCACAGTGAGAAACTTGACTTCTCCCATCTGCCATCCATTTATTTAATTGTTCAATTCCAGTATGCTTGTTGAGCAGTATCATAATTGTTAACCAGTACCCTTGTGGAAAACAACTTTATTGACTCTAGTACAGTACTTATTGGTAGTCCCTTTTGCGTTTAGTCTTACAGACTCTTTTCATTTTCAGTCACTTAGATCCATACCTTTTCCTCCACTCACTTTAGTGAGGTTTTTAAAAATACCTTTGAAGTACAGTTAGGTTCTCTTGCCACAGACTGGGATTCTTCCAACCTCCTGATTTTAAAAATGTTTGCATATATTAAGGTTTACTCTTTTTTTTTTTAAATACAGATGGAGTTTTGCCATGTTGCCCAGGCTGGTCTCGAACTCTTGGGCTCAAGCAATCCACCTACTTTGACTTCCCAAAATGCTAGGATTACAGGTGTGAGCCACTGCGCCTGGCCAAGGTTCATTCTTTGTTCTATAAAGTGCTATAGGTTTTGACAAATGCATTATGTCATATATGTACCATTATAGTCTCATACAGAATAATTTCACTATCCTAAAAATTCCCTGTGCTTCACTTCCTCATCCTTGTCTTCCCCACAGGACCCTGGTAACCACTGATCTTTGCTTTTTCTGGAATGTCATATAATTGGAATCATAGATATATAGTAGCCTTTAAGACTGGTTTCTTTCCCTTAGCAACATGGACTTAAGGTTCCTGCATGTCTTTTCATGACTATTTTTTGTTTGTTTGTTTGTTTTGTAGAGACGCAGTTTTGCTCTGTTGCCCAGATTGGAGTACAGTAGCATGATCTTGGCTCACTGCAACCTCCGCCTCCTGGGTTCAAGCAATTCTCCTGCCTCAGCCTCCCGAGTAGCTGGGATTACAGGCACCTGCCCCCATGCCCGGCTAATTTCTTTTGTATTTTAGTAGAGACGGGATTTCACCATGTTGTCCAGGGTGGTCTGGAACTCCTGAGCTCAGGCAATCCGCCTGTCTCGGCCTCCCAAAGTGCTAGGATTAGGATTATAGGTGTGAGCCACCGCCCCCGGCCTTTTTTTTTTTTTTTAGATGGAGTCTCACTCTGTTGCCCAGGCTGGAGTACAGTGGTGCAATCTTGGCTCACTGCCACCAACGCCTCCTGGATTCAAGCAATTCTCCTGCTTCAGTCTCTTGAGTAGCTGGGATTACAGGCATCTGCCACCATGCCTGGCTAAGTTTTGCATTTTTAGTAGTGATGGGGTTTCACCATGTTGGCCAGGCTGGTCTCAAACTCCTGACCTCAGGTGATACGCCCATCTTGACCTCCCAAAGTGCCGGGATTATAGGTGTGAGCCACTGCCCTGGCCTTTTATGGCTTAATGGCACATTTCTTCTTTTAGATGCATAATACTCAGTTGTATGGCTGTTCCACAGATTGCTTATCTTTTCATCTGTTGAAGGACATCTTGGTTGCTTACAGTTTTTTGGCACTTATGAATAAAGCAGCTATAGCCATTTATGTGCAGGTTTTTGTGTAGATGTAAGTTTTCAACTCACTTGGGTAAATACCTGGGAATGTGATTGCTGGATATTATTAAGATTGTGTAAAAAGCTGCCAAAGTGTCTTCCAAAGTGACTGTATCACTTTGTATTCCCACCAGTAGTGAATGAGGATTGCTGCTGCTCCATATCCTCACCAGCATTTGGCATTTGGTGTTACCAATTTTTTGGATTTTAGCCATTCTGATAGGTGTGTAGTGGTATCTCGTTTTGATTTGCAATTCCCTGATAATGAATGATACTGAGCATCTTATATGCGTATTTACCATCTCTATCTTCTTTGGTGCGGTATCTGTCCAGATATTTTGCCTATTTTTAAATTGGGTTGTTTGTTTTCTTATTGTTGAATTTTTCTAGCCCTTTGTATGTTTTGGATACAATTCTTTTATCAGATATATGTTTTGCAAATATTTTCCCCTAGTCTTTTTTTTTTTTTCATTCTCTTAACAGTGCCTTTTGCATAGCAGAAGTTTTTAATTTTAATAAAGTTCAATTAGCAATTTTTTTCTTTCATAGATCATGCTTTTTGGTGTTGTATCTGAGATCTCATTGCCAACCCCCTAGATTTTCTCCTATGTTATCTTTTGGAAGTTTTATAGATTTGTATTTTTGTAATCCACTTTTGACATAGCATTGGCTCAAACGTATTTCTAGATTATTTTGTTCTTCATGTTTACAATTTTAAATGATTGCTTTCTAGTTTATTCAATTATTGTACTATAATTTTCTTGGCTTTTTGTCTCACTATTGACTTTTTATTAGAACAAATGGAAACAACCTAAATAATAATGGATGTGATTGTGCTTAGCTTTTTTTGTATTTAGGTGCTTGCCTCAGCAGCACATATGCTAAAATTAGAATGATACAGAGAAGATTAGCATGGCCCCTGCGCAAGGATCACACGCACATTCATGAAATGTTCCATGTATATGTGTATACATATATATATGTGTATATATTTTCCCTTTGGAAAGCAGTTTTACTGGCAATATGCATCTAAAGATATAAAAATGCTCATTATCTTTTATCTAATAATTGTATTACTGAGAATTTATCCTAAGGCCATGACCAAAATATGAGCTTCGTAAGGGTAAGAATTTTACGATGGCATGCAGAACACTCTCAAGTATTTCTTGTGAATAAATGAAATAATCCTAAACACAAAAAAGTTTTTTGAGACAAAGTCTCACTGTGTTGCCCAGGCTGGAGTGCAGTGGCATAATCTCAGCTCACTGCAGCCTCTGCTTCCCAGGTTCAAGCAATTCTCCTGCTTCAGCCTTGCAAGTAGCTGGGACTGCATGTGTGCGACACCAGGCCTGGCTATTTTTGTTTATTTTTAGTAGAGATGGCGTTTCACCATGTTGGCCAGGCTAGTATTGAACTCCTGACCTCAAGTGATCTGCCTGCCTCAGCCTCCCAAAGTGCTGGGATTACAGGCATGAGCCACCGTGCCTGGCCAGTGTTCCATATTTTTTAATACAAAAAATATAAAATAAAAAATTACTTAAAAAACAACAGGCCAGGCATGGTGGTAGTGTCATGGGCCTGTAATCCCAGTTAGGAGGCTGAGGCAGGAGAATCACTTGAACCCAGGAAGCAGAGATCATGCCACTGCACTCCAGCCTGGGTGACCAAGCGAGATTCTGTCTCAAAAAACTTTTTTGTGTTTAGGATTATTTAATTTATTCTTTTTGTTTTAAAGATAGGGTTTCACCATGATGTCCAGGCTGGTCTTGAACTCCTGACCTCAGGTGATCCACCCACCTCGGCCTCCCAAAGTGTTAAGGTTACAGGCGTGAGCCCACGCGCCTGGCTCTAATTTATTCTTATAAGAGATACTTGAGAGTGTTCTGCATGCCATTGTAAAATTCTTGCCATTACGAAGCTCATATTTTGGTCATTGCCTTAGGATAAATTCTCAGTAATACAATTATTAGTTAAAAGACTATGAGCATTTTTATATCTTTAGATGCATATTGCCAGTGAAATTTTTTTCTAAATGGATTTTACCTATTTAGAAAACCATTATCTCATATTCTAGATGATAGAAGTTGATACTAAAAGTAATTAAGATAGTAATTTTTTATTTTAAAAGTTGTTGACCAGATTTTACTATTTATTAGAAAATGCAAGCATTTTGGAAAACTTTGGCCATTTACTTTCTCTTGTTGTGCTATTATCATCAGTCAATGAATTAGTTGTTCTAAGATGTGAGGTACAAAATACTATTCCTAAAACAGCATTCCAAATGTCTTTGATGTTTGATGGTCCAGAATGGGAATTTTGTTTAGATCTGTTCAAGCTTCACCTGTGCTGGTGCGTTCATTGCTTACACATGTCTAAATCTAGTATCTCAAGAGTTTAAGGGCAAAGTATGGTATGATTGCTTAGATAATTAGTAAGAATATTCTTCAACTTGTTTACATAAGTAAGATAGCAAGGAGGCAGAGTTAGATGAAAAGGAGACAAACTGAACGAGTCAGATGATTTAAATTCAAAAATTAGAAAGGACAGACCTTTACACTTTGGTAGAGTAGTTTCTTGTCTTTACAGTGTAGTTTCTAGTACAGCTATAATGAACAGCTGAGCAGTGAACCAGTGAAAAGTCAAAGGAAATGTCTCTTTTCTCATATGCCAGGAGTCTGTTTTCCTTCAACTTCAGAGATCTCCAAATTTTCAAGATGTGTTGTGGAGAAGGTAGAGAGTTCATTTAAAAAGCTCTGTGTAATTGAGAAGATGATATAATAGTGTGTTAAAGTTTTAAAAATAGTTCCAGTCACCATAACTCAACTATTTTTGTATTTTACATAATGTACCTCATGGGCAAAAATATAAACAATTTGTAATCTTCATTTTTGCATTTAACATAAGAACTTTCCCATGTTTGCATATAGTTTTCATAAATATTTTAAGAGGTTTATAGTCCATATGTTTGATTTACTTCAGTGTCTTTAAAGGTTTTGCTAATGTTGGATATTATTTGGCTGAACAAATTATTTTTCAAATACTTGGTCAGGAGAAAATGCTTTGCAATCTTGAATACTTAATTTTTTTTATTTTTCATTGAGACAGGGTCTCTCTCTGTCACCCAGGCTAGAGTGCAGTGGTGCAATCTTGGCCCTTTGCCTCCTGGGTTCAACCGACCCTCTCAGGTAGCTGGGACAACAGGCATGTACCACCAGACTTGGCTAATTTTTAAAATATTTTTTGTAGAGACAGAGTCCCACTATGTTGCCTTGGCTGTCTTGAACTCCTGGCATCAAGTAATCCTCCCACTGCGGCCTCCCAAAGTGTTAGGATTATAGGCGCGAGCCACTGTGCCTGGCTCTTAAAAATCTAACAAGCGAAATGTATGCTTCCTAAAAAATAGAATCTGAATTTTATTTGTAATTCACTCTAATGGTATTTTTGCGGTGTTTGGTGAATTTAACTCTTGTTTCTTACATTATGGCTTTGATAAACTTGAGAGATGCTGCTGCTATCTGACTGAATGTTATAATTTGTTGCTGAGGTTTCTTTTTTTTATTTGAGATAGAATTTTGGTCTTGTTGCCCAGGCTGGAGTGCGGTGGTGCCTTCGCAGCTGACTGCGATCTCCACCTTCTGGTTTCAAGTGATTCTCCTGCCTCAGCCTCCGGAGTAGCTGGGATTACAGGCGTCCACCACCACGCCTGGCTAATTTTTGTATTTTTAGTAGAGATAGGATTTCACCATGTTGTCCAGGGTGGTCTCAAATTCCTGACCTCGTGATCTGCCGCCCGCCTTGGGCTCCCAGAGTGCTGGAATTACAGCCGTGAGCCACCACACCTGGCTACATTGCTGAGGTTTTTAACTATACTAGGCTTGAAGTACGTGTTCTATTATTTATTGGAGATTAGGACAAAGAAACCAAAGCAGAAGTAGGGGCAAACTAGCTGTGGCTTAATTTTCTTTTCATTACTTTCATGAAATAACCTTGTAAAACTTGGACATATCCAAAGTTTAGCTTATTTTCCACAAAGATATGGGAGTTGAAGGAAAAAGCATGTATTTTATTTAAGCAGTTTTATGCTGCAGATATGTACAGATTTCATCTACTAGATATTTAATAACAAAATTATTCATAATAGCAAAAAAATTCAAAGCAATCTAAAGTAGAATAGGGGTTATGCTGTTCACTCAGATGGTGGACTCCTATTTCACACTTACAGATGTGGATCTCATATAATAACTTTTATTTTTAAATCAACTTTACTGAGGCTTAATTTACATACAGTCAGATACACACATATGAAGTGTAGAGTTTGAGTTTTGGCAAAAGTATACATCGATTTAACCACCACCCCAGTCAATATATAGACAGTTCCATCACTTTTTTTTTTCCTGAGACACTCTCACTTTGTCACCCAGGCTGGAGTGCAGTGGTGAGATCTTGGCTCCCTGCAGCCTTGACTTCCAGGTACAAGTAATTCTCCTGCCTCAGCCTCCAAGTAGGCAGGACTACAGGCCTGCACCAGGACGCTCAGCTCATTTTTTGTATTTTTTGTCGAGACAGGGTTTTACCATGTTGCTCAGGCTGGTCTTGAACTCCTGAGCTGAAGAGATCCACTCCCCCGCCCCCACCACCCGCCTCCCAAAGTGTTGGGATTACAGGCGTGAGACATAACAGTTTCTTTATGCCCCTATCCCTTCCTCTCCAGACAACCACTGATTTGATTTCCTCCACTAAAGAATGGTTTTGCCTATTCTAGAACTTCAAATAAATGGAATCAAATCAGTCAGATTCTTTTCTGTCTCACTTCCCCAGCCCTCGGCGTATTTTTGTGATTTACCTATGGTGTTGTGGATATGAGTAGTTTTTCCTTTCTATTGCTTCTTCCTTTTATTGGTGTGACACTCCACTTTATGAATATGCCGCAACTTGTTTATCCATTTACTTTTTGATAGACATTGGGTTTTTTCAGTTTCTTACTATTTTGAATAAAGCTATAGTGAACATTCAACTACAGTTCTGTGTGTGGATGTGTTTTTACCTCTCTTGGATTATACCTAGGAGTGGAATTGCTGAGTCTTGTAAATGTGTGTTTAGCATTATGAGGAACTACCAGATTGTTTTTGTTTTATGCACTTATCAGCTATATATAAGAATTGAACTTGTTCCACATCTTTGACAAAACTTGGTATTGCCAGTCTATTTTAGCCATTCTTATAGATGTGTAGCCATTGTGTAGACATGTAGCCAGCTACAGAATTGAAATGTATGTCTTAGCACTTGCAGTTATAGGAGTTTATTATCTTTTTTGTTTTTATTTAATAAAGATGGGATTTTACCATGTTGGTCGGGCTAGTCTTGAACTCCTGAGCTCAGGTGATCTGCCTGCCTTGGCCTCCAAAGTACTTGGATTACAGGCGTGAACCACCACGCCCGGCCTATTATTTATTTTTAATGGGCTGCCTCTGAAAGACGAATTACCTTTTTATTACTTTCTTGCATGCACAGAGGATCAAAATAGTGTTTTGCTTGCTATGTAGAATGGCTTTTTGCTGTAGTACATATAGTAATTGGCTTTGTCATTTTTCCATCCATACCTAGTTTTCATTTTATACAGCTTCCTTCACAAGTGGTATACAAATCCTGACTAGAGCTTTTTCTCCTGCTTCTGGGAATGTTTGTATTAGCTTTTCAGTTTCCCTAGCTGGCCAACTTTGGTTGAATAGAAGTCTTATTTGAAGCCACTTCCATTAGCTAGCTTGAGGCCTCTCTCTGTTGGGGCTAAATGTTGGTCTTAGGTAAAAGTAAGGATTTTATTTAAATTATGAAGTGTATCTTTATAATGCCAAATACATAAAATAAATTATATATCATCTGCCTAAGAAAACAAAGTTTTGATCTTATTTGTGGATTGTTGGAATTTTTGACCCCCTTTATTTTTTCCTTCATTTTATTATGAAAAATTTCAAACAGAAAAATTGAAAGAATCGTATAGTGAATACCTGTGTATCTGTCACCTAGATTCTATAATTAACATTTTGCTGTATTTGCTTAATCACATATGTGTTAGTTATTTTTGATGATGTATTTAGGCTACTGCCTTTCTTTATAAAAGCGGTGTAAATTGGTAGATTCTACTGGGCAGTCAGTATCACTTTTGTGTGATCAGAGAATTAAGTGCTTCACTGATCCAGTGATCTTGTGAAGGTGGCTATTTGTGAACCCCATTATCATTGGTTGAGAGCTTAATCATTTATTTTCAAATCAATTCCAACTAAATTACGTTACAAAGATAGAAGAAAGGCAAAGGAAATTGGTAGTAGAAAAGGTTTATATCATCGGGGGTTGTGAAAATGCGACCAACTGTTTGCCCAGTGATACAAATACTGTAACACAAATAGCTACCATTTATTGAGTGGTTACCATGCTCTAGAGCTTCATCTCATTCTAATTTTCACAACAACTCCATTAGCAAATGGCATTAGCCTCGTCTTATGGATTAGGAAATTGAGATTTAGTGAGATTGAGTAATTTACTTAAGGGCTCATTCATTAAACAGCACAATTGGTATTCAAACCCAAGTCTGTTTGGCTCCCAGACTCATACTTTGAGTCTGAAGTCTTTACTGCTGAAAATTTCTCCTTGTTGGAGAATTTATATTTTGCATTGATTTATGTCTTCAAAATTATACAAAGTATTGAGCCACACCGAATTTGAGTCTGGTATAGTAGTCTTGTAAAAAGAGTATATCATATAAACATTTTTATGCCTGTGAAGACCTCTTAATTCTTGAGGAGGGAGGGCCCTTTTTCAAATCAGACATCCTGGGGTTTTTACTGACCTTATTTCATTCTCTGAAGAATGAAGGAATTTTCCACTTTGTAGTAAGTCTTGGAATGTATAGCATTCCTTCTATAGCTGAACCAGATAAAATATTAGCAAGTCTGTTTAGAATACGACAGTGAAAGTTTTTTACTCTCTTTTTTTAGAAGAGGTTTTTGGAATTATAGTCAGTTTGAAAGTTGGTCTTACTAATAAAGAAGAGAAACGTAGGTGAGCTCCCTTGCTCCCTGGCTGCTCTTGGTATAAGTCTCACTTAAGTTTCTCTGATGATTTTCAGGATTTGTTTTTGAGTGACCCAAGGAACAGTGTATTTTGATTTGAAAACTGAATGAGTGGAAGTGTGTATTGAAAGCAATAGTTCTGAATCTTTTTGGAGTTTATATACTCCTTTTTGAAGCTGATGAAAGCTAGAGAAACTCCCCAGAAAAAAATGCATAATATGCACACAAATACAATTTTACATACAAATTTTGTAGATCCAGTGGCTCCCAAGTCTACCAACAGAGTGCCCTAGATAAAAAAAATGTCTTGTCCAGGCTGGTCTCTAACTCCTGAACTAAAGCAATTATACCTGGGATTACAGGTGTGAGCCACACTGTGCCCAGCCTGTATCCAAGATATTAGTATTTTGTCGAGTCTTTAAGGTGTCAGCTTTTGCCAATGTTAAAAAAGGATATTCATGAGTTAGCTAAGGTTCCTAGGGATAGATGAAATTATTTGATGATTTCTAAACTTGGTTTTTTGTTTTTTTCTTCTACCATCAAATCATTTTCTCAAAACTAGTAAGGCCAAATAATTAGATAAAATCTTTTGCCAATTCCTAACTTAAGATTTCCATTTCTTCTTTAACTAATATCTATATATATAGTACCTCTTTACTTGTTTTTTTTCTTTTTTTTTTTTTAAAGATGGGGTTTCTCCATGTTGGTCAGGCTGGTCTTGAACTCCCGACCTCAGGGGATCTGCCTGCCTTGGCCTCCAAAGTGCTTGGATTACAGATGTGAGCCACCATGCCCGGCCTCTCTTTTTACTTCTTAAACCTTCTGATATAAATGTTTAGGAATGGTCGATCATGTTTTATTACATTAATCTCCACAGCACCTCTGTTAGGAACTTAGTATTGCCTGCATTTACAGATGTGGAAAGCAAGGCTCAGAAAGGTTAAAACTCAGTCAAGACCAGTTCTGATACTAATAGGCAGGATTGGGATTTGAACTCATGTTACTAGCTCCAAAGCCTATTTTCTTTCCATTTTACCATCCTGCTGTATGATCAGTTGATCATGTTTTTTGATCACAAGTCTGACTGATCTGAATAAAAAGCCCAAGTTTCCATCAGCGAGAGGGGTCTAGATTTTCTTCTATAGCTAGCTTATTGTAAAATTACTGAATTTTTTGTATATAAGTTAGACTTTTAGGATATGAAATGTCAAGAGTGCTGAATTTACTGGCTAAATTGTTAAACTCTAAATTAAATCCCAGGAGGCTAGCTGTGGGGATCTCCTGCCTCTTCTGTTTATATAAATGGATGTTTCAGATACCAGACTGTGACAGAGACAATTTCATGACTGAAAAGTTTATGGAAGGCTTGTTACTAAACTTGGCATCATTTTCAGGAAGGAAAACCCCTAATGGTTTAGAACAGGACTGAAAAAGAATTTAACTCTAAAGGGTAGATAAGCTTTAAATGTTAGAGTGATTAGAGGTCAGGTGTGTATTTCCTACCTCTCTTGGGGTAGCCGTAGGAGGGAACCTCCAGGCCAGCTGCCCAGTGGTTTTTGCTGAGATAGCAGCCTGGATTGGCATTCTGGGAAGGTAGTTTGGTTTGCTGAGTGAGTTTTGTGAGACTCAGCATCTTTCTTGACAAAATACTTCTTCTAAACTTTGTACTTTGTTTGCCTTGTTTCAGCCTTTTATACACAGTAAAACAGGAGGGAAAATTAGTAGGCTGACTGACTATAACCTTAGGTGTATATTTTTTAGTTTGGACTGATTACACAGGGCTTTAAATGAGGTAGCATAGAGCAGGAAAAAAGTTGATAGAATCCTGAGAGGTTAATTGAAGTGGAAACTACTGTGTGTGAAGAGTAATACCATTTAGCTCCCAAGGTAATGAAACTTGGCATAAAGGAAAATTAAGTTGACTGATTTGAGATATGGAGAGAAATTGGATGTAAATGTAAAGGAATTATTTTCAGTCTTAACTTTTGTTGAGTCTCTATTTACAAATTAAGGGAATGTCTTTTGTGAAGGTTCTTTTAACAGAATTCCTATGAGGTTTTAAAAGGACAAAGTACAATTCAAGTGGCAGGGCTGTCAAAAGCCACTTTGAATGAATTGTATCCATGCTTAGTTAGGATGAGGAAATTGGACTGTTTAACTTAAAAAGCTTTGTTTCCTCCGCAGCTTCACCCTCCTCCCATGTGCTTCCTGAAGCTATGTTTGGGATATTAGTATAGAGGAAGGGGAGGTCTTCTCACCTCTTTCCATTTTCCCTCCCACCATAAGTTCACAAAGTTTTCCACGTTAGAAACTGTAAAAACATAAACAGCTTTTCCGGAACCAAATTAATCCTGTGATTTCATGGTTCATACTGTGTGACACTGGAGTGGGGGCAGGAGGGTGGAGATACAAGGTGTTTGGACCCTTCTGGTTTATGGGATTGTCTTTTTCCCTTTTTCCCCTTAGGAACCACGTGAATGTTGAGGGGGCGACACACAAGCAGGTGGTGGACCTGATCCGAGCAGGCGAGAAGGAATTGATCTTGACAGTGTTATCTGTACCTCCTCATGAGGCAGATAACCTAGATCCCAGTGACGACTCGTTGGGACAATCATTTTATGATTACACAGAAAAGCAAGCAGTGCCCATATCGGTCCCCAGATACAAACATGTGGAGCAGAATGGTGAGAAGTTTGTGGTGAGTGTCAGCCCAACTCCATCCTCAAGCATCTAGCTTTTGTTTCCCCTAGTCTTATAATTATGCAATATTATAGTGGTAGATGAAAGACTGCAACCTAGGTCAGTTTGTCTACCAGGAGGATGAGTTCACACGTACATAAAAGACACTGATCCTGACTTATTGCAGGGGGTGAGCTGCAGTAATGGAGAAGAGTCCTATTCAGCTGAAGTATAATTCCATTTTATTTTCAGATAGTTTCACGTTTGCATTCTGGTTTGTTATCAGCGTGTGAGTTTTTGTTTGTTTAGTTTCTTTTTGTTCGTTCTTTTGTTGGTTGCTGTCTCTCTCTGCTAATAGTAGTCTCTTATTTACTGTTGATTCTATGGAGCTATAGGGCAAGATTAATTTAAAAAGATGGTGTCCTCAGAGATATTTGGGTAATAGAGAGGTTTGCCCATTTCAGAACTTGGATGTCTCTACTCTTCTTTCCACGTCATGTTCTTTTCATTTTCTTTGGAGGTATCTGTGTGAATGATTAACTGTGGTTTTTCCCATGAGCTTCCTGAATGCAATTCCCATGAGCTGTTTCACACATTTCCAGTCTGTTGCTGTTGTAGTTATGCAGGAAAGCCCATCTTGAATTTTTAGTGATGTGTGCTAGACTCTTTCCTGAATGCCTTTGTTCTTTAAAGCCTAATTGCAGTGGATAGCTCAGTCTACTTAATTTTTCTCTTGGTTGCAATATGCTTTATTTGCCTTTAATTATTTGTGGAGTGTTGCTATAATGAGAAATGTTCATTATTCTTAGTAGAAAATGCAGCAGGTTCTGTTAGATGCTGGCAAACAGACTACAGGTGTTTAAAGCGTTCTGAACAGTTGACTAAAGTGCAGTCTCTAAAACTGAGATTTATCCTCTGCATAGGAATGAGCTGTGGTACTCATTTACATTTATGTAAAGAGATAAGAAAAGTGAGGAAGCTAGAAAAATTGTAGAGGATCAAATAATGCTTGGTTGCATCTGTAATTTATCTGTACATGATAGCATATAAGTTTTATTTCAGCGTGGACTTCTGTGACACAGAATTTAGAGTTTATGTTTCAAAAGTGCTAACTTTGAGTCATAAGCATGTAAGAAGTTAAAATCAAGGTCACGTCCTAAAAGTAGAGCAGATTGGATGTTGAGATCTTTTGGGAATTACCTAAAACCTTTAGAACTTGAGAAAAGGAATGATACTACTAATTGTACCTTTATTTATTTTTATTTTTATTTTTTTGAGATGAAGTCTTGCTCTGTCCCCTAGGCTGGAGTACAGTGATGTGATCTTGGCTCACTGCACCCTCCGCCTCCTGGGTTCAAACAATTCTCCTGCCTCAGCCTCCCAAGAAGCTGGTATTACAGGTGTGTGCCACCACACACAGCTAAGTTGTGTATTTTTAGTATAGATGGGATTTCACCGTGTTGGCCAGGCTAGTCTCGAACTCCTGACCTCAGGTGATCTGCCCACCTCAGTCTCCCAAAATGCTGGGATTACAGGTGTGAGCCACTGCACTCAGCCCACTAATTGTACTTTTAAAATCAACTTTATTGACATAGTTTACCTGTATTAACATTCACCCATGTGAAGTGTCCACTTTTACAAGTTTTGACAAGTGTACATAGTCTTGTAACCACCACCACCACAATGAAGATTTCGAACATTTTCATACCCCTACAAGTTCCCTCATGCCCTTTGCAGTCAGTCCTCACCCCTTACCACTGCCGTTGTCAACCAACGGATCAGCTTACTGTCACCATAGTTTACCTTTTCCAGAATGTCAAGTAAATGGAATCATATTGTATGTACTGTCTTGTATCTGGCTTTGTTTGGTTAGTATAGTCCTTAAGATGGGTATACATTGTTATTTATAGCAAATATTTGATTTGTGTCTTTTTTTTTTTTGAGATGGAGTCTCACTGTCGTTAAGGCTGGAGTGCAGTGGCACGATCTTGGCTCACTGCAACCTCTGCCTCCTGGGTGCAAGCGATGCTCCTGGCTCAGCCTCCTGAGTAGCTGGGACTATAGGTGTGCACTGCCACGCCTCGCTAATTTCTTCTTATTTTTAGTAGAGCTGGGGTTTCACCATGTTTGCCAGGATGGTCTCAATCTCCTGACCTCGTGATCCTCCTGCCTTGGCCTTCCAAAGTGCTGGGATTACAGGTGTGAGCCACCGCACCCAGCCCTATTTGTCCCTGTTTAGTAGCTGAGTGGTAGTCCATTATATAGATTTACTACAGTTTGTTCATCCCTTCATTGTTGATGCACGTGTGGGTTGCTTCCAGTTTTGGACTAGTATGATTAAAGGTGCTGTGAAATAATATTAATATACAAGTCTTTATGTAGATATATGTTTTAATTGCTCTTGAGCACATACCAAGAAATGGAATTGCAGGGTCTTATGGTAAGTGTAAGTTTAACCTTAAAAAACTGCCAAACTGTTTTCCTTAGTGGCTATACCATTTTTACATTCTCATATGCATTGGAGAGTTCCAGTGGCTCCATAACCTCTTGATATTTTCAGTCTTTTTAATTCTAGCCATTCTTATGGACATAATGGTATCTTACTGTGGTTTTAATTTGCATTTACCTAATGACTCATGATGATGAGCTGATTTTTGTGTGTTTAATGGTCATTCATGTGTCTTCATTGATCAAGTAGTAACTGTTTAATTCTTCTGCCTATTTAAAAAATTGGGTTGTCTTATTATTTTGTTGTAGGGATTCTTTATATATTTGGGCTCTATAAGTCCTTTACCATACGTGTATGTGTGTGTGTGAGAGTGTGTGTGTGTGTGGGGGCTGTATAAGTCCTTTACCATACGTGTGTGTGTGTGTGTGTGTGTGTGTGTGTGTGTGTGTGTATGAATGAATGATATATTTTCCAGTAGCTTGAAAAAGGACCTAGATAAACGGGCGTGGTGGCTCACGCCTGTAATCCCAGCACTTTGGGAGATCACCTGAGGTCAGGAGTTTGAAACTAGCCTGGCCAACATGGTGAAACCCCATCTCTAAAAATACAAAAATTAGTCGGGCGTGGTGGCAGGAGCCTGTAATTCCAGCTACTTGGGAGGCTGAGGCAGGAGAATCACTTGAACTCCAGGAGGTGGAGGTTGCTGTGAGCTGAGATAATACCGTGGACTCCAGCCTGGGCAGCAAGAGTAAAACTGTCTCAAAAACAAACAAACGAAAAAAGGACTTAGATAGATGTTTTGTAAATATTTCTTTCAGTTTGTGACTTGCCATTTCATTTTTTAAAAAAAGTATCTTTCAAAGAACAGAAATTTTAAATTTTGATAGTCTAGTTTATCAGTTTGTAAATTTATGGATGATGCTTTTTTGTGTCTAAGAAATCTACCTAACCCAAAGACACAGAAGTTTTATAGTTTCAGCTGTCTTTTTTTGTAAGAACTTTATATTTTATTTTTATTTTATTTTATTTTTGAGATGGAATCTCGCCCTTTCGCCCAGGCTGGAATGCGGTGGCACTATCTTGGCTCACCGTAAGGTTCAAGTGATTCTCATGCCTCGCCCTCCCGAGTAGCTAGGAATACAGGCGTGTGCCACTGAGCCCAGCTAATTTTTGTAGTTTTAGTAGAGATGGGGTTTCACCACATTGGCCAGGCTAGTCTCAAGCTCCTGACATTGTGATCCACCTGCCTCAGCCTCCCAAAGTGCTGGAATTACAGGGGTAAGCCACTACGCATGGCCAATTTATAGTGTGTTCACAGAATGGAACCTGGGAGGCAGAGGTTGCTGTGAGCTGAGATCACACTGCACTGCAGCCTGGGCGACAGAGTGAGACTTCGTCTCAAAAAAAAGAATAAATAAATTAATAAAAGTACAATTAGAAATTTCATTCCTTTTTCTCAAGTTCCTGAGGTTTTAGGTAATTCCCAAAAGTTTTCAACATCCAGTCTGCTCTGCTTTTAGGACGTGACCTTGATTTCAACTTCTTACATGCCTTATGACTCAAAGTTAGCACTTTGGAAGCATAAAATAAACTTATGACATTTTCATCACCTTAAAAAGAACCTCATTCTCTGTAGCCATAATTCCCCAAACCTCCCATCGCCTCCAATTCTAGGCAAGCACTAATCTATCCTCTGTCTTACAGATTTGTGTATTCTGGACATTTCATAGAAATGAAATCATGTTTTTTTGTAATGGGCTTCTTAGCATAATGTTTTTGAGGCTTATCTAAAACATGCTTCAGTACTTCATTTTCACATTCCGTTATATGGATATACCACTTTTATTTATCCATTCTTCAATTGATGGACATTTGGGTTCTTTCCACTTTCGACTATTATGAATAATGTTATTATGAATAACGTTTTTGTCTAGATATATGTTTTCATTTCTCCTGGATACATACCTAGGAATGCAACTGCTGGGTTATATGGTAACTTTTTAAGTTTAACCTTTTGAGGAACTGCCAAACTGTTTTCCAAAGTGGCTGTACCATAGTTTTTACTCTTATGTTTAGGTCTGTGATCCGCTTTGAGGGATTTTTTTGTTTTTTGGTTTTTGTATATTGTGATATATAAAGGTCAAGTTTTTTTTGTTTTGTTTTGTTTTTCCCCAACATCAGCCAGGCTGGAATGCAGTGGCAAAATCTTGGCTCACTGTATCCTCTGCCTCCTGGGTTCAAGTGATTCCCCTGCCTCAGCCCCCCTGAGTAGCTGGGATTACAGGCGTGTACCACCCCACCCAGCTAATTTTTGTATTTTTAATAGAGACGAGATTTTGCCATCTTGGCCAGGCTGGTCTCGAACTCCTGCCCTCAAGTGATCCACCTGCCTCGGCCTCCCGAAGTGCTGGGATTACAGGTGTGAGCCACTATGCCTGACCAGGTCAAGGTTTTGTTTTTAGTTTTGTTTTTATATGGATATCCAGTTGTTTCAGCAACCTGTGTTGAAGATTCTTTCCCCATTGAAATATCTTGGTATCATTGTGGATAATCAGTTGATTATGTGTGGTTCTATTTCTGAACTCTTTATTCTGTTTCATTGATCTTTTCATTATGTGTCTGAATGTTTGTGTCATTTTGAGATTGGCTTCTGTTAAATGTCTTTTCCCTTGAGAATGAGTTATATCCTCCTGGTTCTTTGTATATTGAGTCATTTTGGATTGTATCTTGGGATATTATGAATGTTACAATGTGTGGACTCTGGGTTCTATAATATTCCAGTGAGAAGTATTGATATTTTTGTTATGGCTGGCAGTAAGCTGTAAGCTGTGTCTCCTTTTGTGGGTTATACTTCAAATCTGTTTTAATTCTTTCAGCCTTTGCTGTGCTACTTTGAGTCTGTATACATTCAAGAAGGGATTAGTCTGAGATACATGTGGTGTTCATTCATAGAATTAAAGATTATCATCTTCTCTGGATTTCTCTAGTCTTGGATTCTTATTCACTCTGGTAGCAACCATGCTTACCTAGAATCTTTTCCCTATATATTTAAGCCAGAAAGGTGTCAGGTTCTCAGTTTTAGTTACTTAAATTGTGCTGTTTTGTAACTTATGCCCACAAGCAGAGCAAAGCCCTCTAAATGCAGGAATGTCCCTGGTCCTGTACACATCATTGCTCTATGTTTTGAGTTCTCCCCACAGTCGGCTTGCTTTTAGTGTGTAATTCAGACTCCTCAGATAATTGTTTTTGTATTTTGTCCAGAATTTGTAGTGTTTTAGTGGAAGAGTTGGTCTACAGAAAGTGTATGTACTACTTGAAATGGAGTTCTATCAGGTTTTTCTTTATGTATAATGAATATTATGTCTTGATGAACTGCTCCGTTTAAGATTATTTATCTTTATATATTATAAATCTCTATCTCTTTATCCCTGGTAATATCCTCTGTTCTGAAGTCTTTCTCTCATATTAAAATATAGCCACTAATAGCCATGTCACCTTTCTTTTGGTTATTGTTTTTGTTTCTATCTTTCCCATTTAGCCTACTTATATGTTTATGATTAAACTGGGTTTCTTTTCTTTTTTTTTTCTGAGACGGAGTTTCACTCTTGTTGCCCAAGCTGGAGTGCAATGGCGTGATCTCGGCTCACTTTAACCTCCGTCTCCCGGGTTCAAGTGATTCTCCTGCCTTAGCCTCCCAAGTAGCTGGGATTAGAGGCATGTGCCACCATGCCTGGCTAATTTTGTATTTTTAGCAGAGACAGGTTTTCTCCATGTTGGTCAGGCTGGTCTTGAATTCCCAACCTCAGGTGATCCACGCCTCTCGGCTTCTCAAAGTGCTGGGATTACAGGCATCAGCCATTGCGCCCGGCCTAAACTGGGTTTCTTATAGAAAGCTTATAGCTGAATCTTGCTCTTTTATCCAGTCTGGCAAAGTTTTTTATTTTGAATGTGTAGACTACTTACCTTTAGTATAATTATTGCTGTAGTTAGGCTGAATCTACCATCTTGTTTTCTGGTATCTTGAATGTGTAAACTACTTACCTTTAGTATAATTATTGCTATAGTTAGGCTGAATCTACCATCTTGTTTTCTGGTATCTATGTTACATAATTATTTATTTATTTTTTCCTCATTTCCTGCCTTCTTTTGGATTGATAATTTTTAAACGATTCTATTTTATCACTACTATTGTTTTTTTGTTGTTTTCTGGGTTTACAGTATATGTCTGTAATTTACGAACATTTACCTTCAAATTATATATTTGAATTTATAGTTATATATACATAATATATAGTACATGTATATTATATATAATATAACATGTAAATATATCTAATATATCTAATTTTATAATGTAAAATTATATTCTATATTGAATATATCTAATTTTATAATTATATAAATATACTATATATTTATATTTACATTGGCCATTTTGCCCCCCATCAGATGTTGTTTAATTCCTACAAATTTGTGAATTTTCTAGCTTTCCCTGTACTATTGATTTCTAACTTTACCCCACTGTAGTTGTAGAAGATACTTTTCATAATACCTTTTTTTTGTGATGTGGTTTCTCTCTGTTGCTCAGGTTGACGTGCACACGCGCACACACACACACACACTCATACACTGTATAATTTAAGACTCTTAGAAGAGTATATTCCACCCGCCCCCCCCATCCTTTGTGCTGCTGTCGTGCATTGACTTCTGTATGTATTATAAACTTAATGATACATTGTTATCTTTGCTTTAAACAATTGCTTTTTAAAGAGTTGGGTTTTTTTGTTTTTTGTGGTTTTGTTTGTTTTTGTTTTTTGAGATGTGGTCTCACTCTGTCACCCAGGCTCGAATGCAGTGGTACAATCTCGGCACCCTGCAACCTCTGCCCCCTAGATTCAAGTGATCCTCCCACCTCAGCCTCCTGAGTAGCTGTGATCACAGGTGCGCACCACCATGCCCAGCTCATTTTTTGTATTTTTGGTAGAGACAGTGTTTCATCATGTTGCCCAGTCTGGTCTGGAACTCCTGAGCTCAAGTGATCCACCAATCTTGGTCTCCCAAAGTGTTCTGGAATTACAGGCATGAGCTACCACACCCAGCATTAAAGAGATTAAACATGAGAAAAGAGTTCTTTTATATTTGACCAGTATTTACCATTTCTTTTCTTTTCTTGAGACAGAGTTTCACTCTTGTTGCCTGGGCTGGAGTGCAATGGCATGATCTCAGCCCACCACAACCTCCACCTCCTGGGTTCAAGTGATTCTCCTGCCTCAGCCTCCCAAGTAGCTGGAATTACAGGCATGCACCACCATGCCCAGCTAATTTTTTAGTAGAGACGGGATTTCTCCACGTTTGTCAGGCTGGTCTTGAACTCCTGACCTCAGGTGATCTGCCCGCGTTGGCCTCCCAAAGTGCTGGGATTACAGGTGTGAGCCACCGTGCCTGGCCCATATTTACCATTTCTGATGCATATTTACCATTTTATTCCTTTTTGTAAATCGTTTCTATCTGGCATTAGATTCCCTCTGCTTGAAGAACTTGCATTAATATTTCTTGCATTAATAGTGCAGGTCTGTTGTCAATGAATTCTCTTAGCTTTTGCTGATGTGAAAAAGCCTTCATTTCACCTTTATGTTTGGAAGATTTTTTCAGGGTATAGAATACTGGGTTGATAGTTTTTTTCTTTTAGTACTTAAAAAAAAATCACTCTATTGTAATTCCAGCACTTTGGGAGGCTGAGGCAGCAAGATTGTTCGAGGCCAGGAGCTTGAGACAACTCTGGGTGACATAGTGAGACTGTCTCTACAAAAAATAAAAAATTAGCTGGGTATGGTGGCACAATGCCTGTAGTCCCAGCTACTTGGGAGGCTGAGGCAGGAGGATCACTTGAACCTAGAAGGTTGAGGCTGCAGTGAGCTGTGGTCACGCCATTGTTCTCCAGCCTGGGAGACAGTGAGACTCTGACTCAATGAAAAAAATTCTCTCCAGTCTTCTGGTTTTCACAGTTTCTGTGAGATGCCTGCTCGTTTTAGTTTTTGGTCTTTTCTGTGGAATGTTTTAACCCTCACTGGCTACCTTCAAAGTTTTCTCTCTCTCTCTCTCTTTTTTTTTTTTGAGACAGAGTTTCACTCTTGTTGCCCAGGCTGGAGTGCAATGGTGCGAGCCCAGCTCACTGCAACCTCCACCTCCCAGGTTCAAGCGATTCTCCTGCCTCAGCCTCCTTAGTAGCTGGGATTACAGGCACCTGCTACCATGCCCAGCTAATTTTTAATATTTTTAGTAGAGGAGTTTCACAACGTTGGCCAGGCTGGTCTCGAATTCCTGACTTCAGGTGATCTACCTGCCTCAGCCTCCCAAAGTGTTGGGATTACAGGTGTGAGCCACTGCACCCAGCTCTTTTTTCTCTTTTAAAAAAACAGAGACAGGGTCTCACTCAGTCATCCAGGCTAGAGTACAGTGTCTGTGATCATAGCCCACGCAGCCTTGACCTCCTGGGCTCAGGTGATCCTCCTGGCTCAGGCTTCCGAGTAGCTGGGACTACAGTCATGTGCTACTATTCCTGTCTACTTTTTATATTTTATTTTATTTTATTTTTTTGAGATGGGGTTTCACTCTGTCGCCCAGACTGGAGTTCAGTGGCACCATCTTGGCTCACTGCAACCTCTGCCTCTTGGGTTCAAGCAATTCTTCTGCCTCAGCCTTCCAAGTACCTGAGACTACAGATGTGCACCATCACTCAGCTAAATTTTGTATTTTTAGTAGAGATGAAGTTTCACCATGTTGATCAGGCTGGTCTCAAACTTCTGGCTTCAAGCGATCTGGCCGCTTCAGCCTCCCAAAATGCTGGGATTACAGGTGTCAGCTACCATGCCTGGCCACCTAATCTAAAAAATTTTTAGTAGAGGTAAGGTCTTGCTATGTTCCCCAGGCTCTTCTCACACTCCCAGCCTCAAGCAGTCTTCCTTCCTCAGACTTCCAAAGTGCTGGGATTACAGGCATGAACCACTGCTCCTCGCCCCCAGTGTTTTCTCCTTATCTTTGGTTTTCAAAGTTTCATTTTTGTGTGTCTAGGTGGTTGTTTCTTATTTATCCTGCTTGAGGAATTTGTGGTTTGATATCTTTTATTATTTTTTTGAAAACTGTTAGCCAATATGTTTTCAGATACTTTTTCAGCCCATTCTTTTTCTCTTGTCTTTTTGGAGGTTCTAGTTACCTCTGTTTTACACTGTTTGATACTGTCCTAGTGCTTTTGGGTGTTTTGTTCTATTTTAGCTCTTACTTTTCTCTTGTTTCCATTTAGATCATTTTTATTGGCCTGTCATTCAGTTTGCTGATTTTTTTTCCTCAGCTGTGTCCAGTCTGCTGATGAGACTGTTAGGGGAACTCTTCATCTCTGATGCCATGCCTTTTATTTCTGTCACTTCCATTTGATATTTGCTTGTAATTTTCATACCTGCTGAAATTGCCCAATTCCCATCTGTTCGTGTATGTTTTTCGCCTTTTCCTTTTGCATGAGATCTTTAGCATATTAATCATTGTTAGTCTAGTAATATACTGCCTGATAATTTCAATGTCTGGGTCATCTCTGAGACTGTTTTATCTCTTCACATAATGTTGGGGTTTATTTTTTTTCTTGCATTTTTGTCCTGTAATATTTAACTGAATGCCAAGCATCATGTATAGAATAATAGTAGAGATGACTGAAGTAAATAGTGTTTGAACTTGGAAATGGGCAACACCCTTCCGTTAGGGAATTTAGTCAGTTAAGCTGGGTTTGGATTTTGTTACGGCTATCATTACCTTTACTGTGCCATAGACCTCTAGTTTCTCTAGCAATGGGTTGCTATTACCTTGTGCTGGGGTTTTGGAGGTTTTTAAATATTTATTTTTTGTTTTGTTTTTGGGGTTTTTTGAAAACGAGGTCTCACTGTCACTCAGACTGGAGTGCAGTTGTACAATAATGGCTCTCTGCAGTCTTGACTTCCGGGCTTAAGCATTCCTCCTGCCTCAGCCTACCAAATAGCTGGGACCACAAGCACATGCCACTACACCTGGCTAATTTTTTTTTTTTCTTTTCACTTTTTGTAGAGACAGGGTCCCACTATTTTGCCTAAGCTGGTCTCAAACTCCTGGGCTCAAGTGATCCTCCTGCCTTGGCCTCCCAAAGTGCTGGGATTATAGACATGAGCCACTGTGCCCAGCCTGGAAGGTTTTTTTCAGTGTTTTGTCCTCAGGCTTTCAACCACTTGTGCATACCAGTACCACAGACACGTTTTCTCTTTACATTCTTACGCCTCTGCTACTGGGAGACTGCTCTTGCTTTTTACTTGGGCTAGACTCATGGTAGAGGTAGATGTGGCAGAGTGTGCGTCTCTGTGTCTTAGTTCTTTTGCCCTTCCTTCTTACTACAGCCAAACTCTGCCTCGTATCTGTGGTTAGTCTTGGGAAAGAGTTTCCTGTCCCTCCCTCAACTACAGCAGATCTCTGCTTGGTAACAGTGTAGGAACCTGGGCCTAATATGGTTTCCTGCCTCTCCCCAGGAGTATAGAGAATTTTACTTTTACTCCTTCCCCAAAAGAAGTGGATCTTCACCTGTGCCCTATGGATGAGAGGATTTGCTGCCTGTCTTAGCCTGTTTTTGCTGCTTTAACAGAATAACACAGATTGTAGGTAATTTATAAAGAAAAGAGATTTATTTGACTCACAGTTCTAGAGCCTGGGAAGTCTAACATCAAGGGGCCACATCTGGTGAAGGCCTTTTTGTTGTGTTATAACATGGAGGAAGGAATTCCATGGTGAGGAAGTGCACGTGAGACAGAAAAGGGGGGCCAAACTCCTCAGATAAATAATCTACTGCCTCAATAATGACATTAATCATGAGAGTTTTGCCATTACAGTCTAGTTACCTCTTACAGATCCCACTTTTTAATATACTTCTTAATCCTACTTCTTAATACATGATAGCTGCTTAATGTCCTTGTCTTTTGTCTTGGTAACTTCTGAGCCTGTTTCTACTGATTTAATTTTTATCCTGGTTATAGGTCAAATTTTCCTGCTTCTTTATATGTCTAGTAAGTTTTGATTGGGTGTTGGATATTGTGAATGCAATGTTACTGGGTGCTAGATTTTGTTATATTTCTTTAAAGTGTAGAGTGTTGGATTTCTTTTTTATTCTGGCATACGGTTAAGTTACTTACAAATTACTTTGATCCTTTTTAGCTTTGCTTTTAAGCTCTTTTTGAGTAGTTTAGAATACCTTTTACTCTAGAACTAATTTAGCTCAACTCCTAAAGCATGGTCTTTTTGAGTTCCTTCTGAATTCCATGCAGATTTAGGGAGGTCTCTTTATTCTGGCTCAAGGGAAGTTGAATAATTCCATGACCCGTGTGAACTCTGGGAATTGTTTATTTACCGCTCCCCACTGATAATAGTTCTTTCCTTAGATTGTTATTCAGTCAAAATTCAAGGGGACTTAATACAGATTTCTGGAGCTGTGTCTTGGCTTTAGCTCCCTCTTGTATGCTCAGCCCTGCAAATTCTAGCTGCTTTGGGCTCCTTGAACTTCAGTCTTTGTTTATTCAACTCAGTGAAGTTGCCAAACTCTGTTCAGCTTTAGTTTGGGAGTTACCTCGAGGCAGAAAGCTGAGATGATATGAGCGCTCATCTTGTTTGCTTCCCTTTTCTCAGGGATCACAGTTCTTAGCTGCCTGTTGTCCACAGTCTAAAAATAGTTGTTTCCTATGTTGTGTCTAGTTTTCTAGTTGTATTTAATGGGAGGTTAATTACGGACCCCCTGGAAGTCCACAGGTGGTTCTGTAAAAGGATATTTTTATTTAGGGATCATTTGATTAAAAGTTGATTTTAAATATTCTTGGCTTTAAAAGAAATGCCAATGGAACTCTACTTCTAATTATGTAGAGGAATAAATTCCAGATGGATTAAGGACTTAAATGACAACAAAAAATTAAAAGCTTTTAATAGAAAATATTGATGAATAGCTTATAGATCTTGGGAATAGAGAAAAGTTTCTTGAGATGCAAAAAGTGTTGGTTATAAAAAGATTGATAAATTGGACTCTTTCTAGAATTCAAAAAAAACCTTAAATAAAGTGGTTATAAAAAGATTGATAAATTGGATTCTTTCTAGAATTCAAAAAAAACCTTAAATAAAGTGACAAAGTGGAAGAAGATATTCACAATACACCCAAATGAGACAGATTATGTCAAGAATATATAAAGAACTCCATAAATCAATAAGAAAAGCACAAAAACTTAATATGAAGGTAGGGAAAACACATGAGTAGGTACTTTACAAGAAATGATACTCACATGGTCAATAAGTATATGAAGAGATATTCAACATTATTAGTAATTAGGGAAAGGTAAATTAGGACCATAGTAAGAAATCTTTTCACACCAATTCCATTAGCACAATTAAGAGGATCTTTTTATATATTGCTGAAAGAGAACAAATTGATGCAACCACTTTAGCTTACATTTTGCATTATCTCATGAGATTGAATATACATATAATTCTGCAGTTCACTTAGGGTTATACTCAGAAGAATATCTTTTGCATCTACAACAGGAGGCATGTATACAAATGTTAATAGCAGCATTATTCACAGTAGCTAAAATCCAGAAACAACCCAAGTGCCCATGAGTGGGAGAACAGGTTTAAAACAAACAAACAAACAAGCAACTATGATATATTCACTCAACAACAAAATGCTGCAGAGTAAACCCCAAAGATACAATGTTGTGATGAGACTGTAGTATAATACCAAGTGAAAAAAGTAAGTGCTTTAGTCTCATTCATTTTGATACTCTATTTTTATAAAACCAAAATATCCTTTAAAATTAAAATAAAAGGCTGGGTATATTGGCTCACGCCTGTAATCCCAGAACTTTGGGAGGCCAAGGTGGGCAGATCACCTGAGGTCAGGAATTTGAGACCAGCCTGGCCAACATGGTGAAACCCCGTCGCTACTAAAAATACAAAAATTAGCTGGGCATGATGTTGCATACCTGTAGTCCCAGCTACTTGGGAGGCTGAGGCTGGAGAATCACTTGAACCCAGGAGGCAGAGGTTGCATTGAGCCACGATTGCACCACTGCACTCCAGCCTGGGCAACAAGAGTGACACTCTGTCTCAAAAATACAATAAAATAAAACAAAATTAAATTAAATTTAAAAATAAAAATTTAAGGATTATATATAAATGCAAAAAACGTGAAAAGCAAGGGAATCATGAACGTGGTTGGATATGATAACTTTTTGGGGTCAGGGAAGCAATGATCTAGGGATGTGGGATAGAGGCAAAGACGATATGGTTTGAATTAAATTATTATCATGGTCTTAGCTTAGCTTTTATTATGCTTTTCACATTATCTGTTTGCTAACAAAAATTCCACTATTGCTTAAATCATTTTATTTTGTTTTTTTGAGACAGGGTCCCCTGTTGTCCAGGCTGGAGTGTAGTGGCATGATTGTGGCTGACTGCAGCCTCTGCCTTCTGGCTCAAGCAGTCCTGCCACCTCAGCCTCCTGGACTGCAGTTGCATGCCACCATGCCCAGCTAAATTTTTGTATTTTTTTTTTGTAGTGACAGGGTTTTGCCATGTTGCCCAGGCTGGTCTTGAACTCCTGGACTCAAGTGATCTGCCTACCTCAGCCTCCCAAAGTGCCCTGAAATGACAGATGTGAGCCACTGTGCCCAGCCTGTTTAAATCATTTTTAGGCCTTTTCTTTGGAATCAACTTTAGAGCCAGTCTAGGCCCCACACAAATACCAATTACATTGCTTTATAATCAACCCTAGGTTTTTAGCTCCCTTCAAATTTGCTTGCTTGTTCATCCACGATATTTACCACATTGGCTTCAAATGAGTTTTAACTTTCTGAAAATGAAATCCACTCTTAAAATTGATAATTGCCTTTGAAGATATTTAAAAGTATGCTAGAGGTCATTTTAATAGCAAAAATAAGATCATGCTTCTCCTGCTGGGTGTGGTTATTTGAGGTGGGTGGATCACCTGAGGTTAAGAGTTCCAGACCAGCCTGGCGAACATGGTGAAACACCTTTTCTATTGAAAATACAAAAATTAGCCAAGTGTGGTGGTGCATGCCTGTAATCCCAGCTATTTGGGAGGCTGAGGCAGGAGAATCGCTTGAACCTGGGAGGCAGAGGTTGCAGTGAGCCAAGATCGGGTCACTGCATTCCAGCCTGGCCAACAGAGTGAGACTCCATCCCAAAACAAAAAACAAAAACAAGATCATGCTCCTTTTGAAAAGGAGGTAGTTCTTTTTTATACATATAACTTTATACATATTTGTCAAAAGTAAGTCTTATTTTAAAGTGACTTTGAATATAGTCTTTGTTAAGTGCATAGCAGAATGCATTAACCAATATCAGTCTATGCCTGACTAGATGATTCTGTGATTTAATTTGTAGTAAGTATGCTTTTCTTTTGTTCTTCTCCTTCACCAGGTGTACAATGTTTACATGGCAGGGAGGCAGCTGTGTTCCAAGAGGTACCGGGAGTTTGCTATCCTACACCAGAACCTGAAGAGAGAGTTTGCCAACTTTACATTTCCCCGACTCCCAGGGAAGTGGCCATTTTCATTATCAGAACAGCAATTAGATGCCCGACGTCGGGGACTGGAAGAATATCTAGAAAAAGGTAAGCCAAACTATCAAACCCTACTATACTGAGTAGACGTAGGTTTTAGATATGTAACTTCTAAACTGCATGGCCAAATTCGCTGAAACTGAATAGTGAATATAAGTCAGGTTTCTGACAGTAAGTATTGAATGATCTGGAGCTTTTTTTTTTTTTTTTTTTTTAAAGAATGAAAGAGAGAAAGGAAGAGGAAGAGATTTTAGAAAAAGAGAGAAAAAGAGAAAGAAAGAAACTGCAAAAGAAAGAAAAAAATGAAAGAGAAAGAGGAAGAGATTTTAGAAAA
>CAUYQU010103257.1:0-48085 GCA_963574635.1 Cheracebus regulus
CACATGGACACAGGGTGGGGAGCACTACACACTGGGGTCTGTTGGGGGGAAATAGGGGAGGGACAGTGGGGGGTGGGGAGTTGGGGAGAGATAGCATGGGGAGAAATGCCAGATATAGGTGAAGGGGAGGAAGGCAGCAAATCACACTCCCACGTGTGTACCTATGCAACAATATTGCATGTTCTTCACATGTACCCCAAAACCAAAAATGCAATAAAAAATTTAAAAACAAAACAAAACCACTGAGTTGTATGCAGTAAAGGGGTGAACTTCGTGGTATATCAATTACATCTTTTAAAAAAGGCAACTTAGTATGCTTTTTGGTGTGAGTTGGGGCTGAGGAATGTGAAGAGGATGCTGACTGAGTTGGAGGGTTTGGGTGAGTTTGGTTGAAACATTTTGACAGAGATAATATGGTAGTTGACAAATAGCCTAAGAACATGTCAAGTGACTAGTAAGAGCGTTGAGGGCCCAGTTGTGATTGGATACCATACATTTATAGTCATACTCTTTGTTACTTTTTTCCTCCACCATCTTGAGCCAAAACTCAGAGTTGATCTACTTCTGGTGTATAGAAAATTGTAGTGCAAGGGAATTGAGTGTTGGCAAAAGGTTATTTGCAATGTAGCCCTGGAATCTAAGCTGGACAGAGAAGGGAAAATCAAGGGTCAATGAATAGATGTTTGTATGGTTAAAGGTCAGTTGTAATAGGAGTAATTAAAAGAGCTGAAATGACATGAGATGGTGGTAAGAGATTTTTGGGTTTGAGGTTGATATAACCAAGCAACCTGACATTTTAAAGGAACCAAGGGTTTTGCATAAAGGCTGTCGTATGGAAAATGAGATGGGCAGAATCCCACCTCTCAATTCTGAGGTATGTGGTTGGAAGAGGGGGTGGTGGCGAAGGAATATGCTGCATCTCTATGAAAGGACTTAGGGAAGTGAGGTTAGCATATGTAAAGAGAGAAAAGGGCGCTTGAAAAGAGCCAACCCCAGAAACTAGAAGTAGAGATAAGCTTCCAGCACTGTCCAACACATTTGGAATAACATAGTCACATTGGTGTGATCATCCCTATTGTTAGGAAAGATTACTAGGACAATCTTACTTGAGAACATTTCTTAAGTTTATTTCCTTCGTTCTGGCCATATATTGACCATAGCAATGTTCTGATTATGATCTGGTCTACTAGAGGACTACAGAGAGAGAATGTGTTCACTGGTCAATAAGTACCTAGTATGCTTAATATAATTCTCATTATAATCTTTATAATCATCATTAAAATATTTTAAATTGGCACTCTTTTATATATCAGTTTTTTTCAGTGAGTGGTTAGTGTTAGAGGGAATTTTGGGATTTCCAAAGCTCAGGTCCAGACCCTGGTTCAAAGTGTAAGTGGCAAAGTAATGCCATTTTTGTGAGGCTTCCTGATAGAAGCCTTCACTGGATAAATCCCCTCTACTAGGAAACATCTGCATGATAGACCTGTTTATATAAAGCGCAGTGAAGAGCTGAACTTGCATATTGGTTTGCCTTTGTACAAATTTCTCTTCTTTCCCCTTCTAGAGCCGCATTCATTACATTTCTTAAGTGCTTTGCATAAAATTTCAAAGTTCGGTGTGACCCCCAGACTGGGACATCACTGGACACAGATGCAGCATGTGAAAGGCTTTTGGCAATCAGTGGCTTGCTTGGTAGCCATGATTCCGTTTGAATCACTCCCTCGTGGATCACATGAAACACATTCTCGCAGCATCCCAGACATATTCTTGGGAATCATTGTATTTTCCACCTTACTGGACTAGTTTAGAGGCCTTTGGGTTTCACTGCACTTTTCTTCATTTCCTTCTTTTGTTGATCTTGGCTCCTTAACCTTCCACCCACTTTATTACTCATTTCTTAGGGACCTGACTATTCAATAACACTGAGAAAATATATCTGAAACCATATGGGTTTGAGTACAACAAACTTAAGAGAGGGGAAATAAAAAGGAAAAAATGTGTGTTCTCTGAACTTCCTTTGTTTATATGATCTGTTTATATGTTGTTAAGGTTATGTTATCCAGCTGCCTCCCCACATTTCAGAAATGACTAAAGATATCTGGAAGACACTCTAACAGGGTCATGTTGGCATAGTGAATGAAAAGACACTTCATTTGTCCCTCACCAGATAATATATCTTCTTTTAAGGCATGGAAGCATGCCAAGAGCTTTATATGCTGAATCTCAAGGTTCTTGAAAGGACATTGACTTCTAGGGATACTTTTAGAAAGAAGCCAGTTGACTTTTAGGGATACTTTTAGAAAGAAGCCAGTCAAGGCTGGGCAGGGTGGCTCACGTCTGTAATCCTAGCGCTTTGGGAGGCTAAAGTGAGCGAATCACTTGAGGCTTAGGAGTTCAAGACCAACCTGGCCAATACATTGAAACCCTGTCAGTGCTAAAAATGCAAAAATTAACCAGGCATGGTGGCAAATACCTGTAATCCCAGCTACACGGGAGACTGAGGCACAAGAATCACCTGAAACCGGGAGGCATGGGCAACAGAGCGAGACTCTGTGTCAAAAAATAATAATAATAAGCCAGTCAAGTGAGTTCCTTTAGGTGTATACCTGGCCATTTTAGTGTTTGCTCACTGTGGTTAGTCTGTATGGTATCTAACAGGCATTATAGTTTTCTTTAGGTGAAATGAACATTGGCCATGGTGTGGGGCGATGTTAGTAGCCCTGAAAGCCCAGACTCTAATCTGGTTTTTATATAATGTGAATTAAAACTTAAGTACACTTGAGTCAGGGTTATTCAGTAAAACATGTAGAATGGAATTTTGTGGTATTTATTAGAGCTATTCCACTTATAAACACCTTATGTTGAAGGAACTGAAAAGAGGTAATAAGCATTCCTGCAGTAGAATAAAGTGCTTACTCTGGTTGAGTGAGAAGTTCCTCTCTACCTTGCATGCTTTACCCACTTTACATAATGTATGTACAGAGACGTTTTTCCCAACAAGCTATTTATGGAACTTGGCTGATAAATAACAAACTTTGAAGTGAGAATAAGTAAGAATAAGGAATAAAACATCAGTGTTATCTTTTGGAAATAAATTACTCCATTGAACATGGAGAATGTGGTGTTCGTGTCGTCGGCATTTTCTTCATATTTCCACCTCTGGAATGGTCCTGGCTCCGGTTTGCTGCTGTGCTTTCCTTTTAATTGCTGTTTCACTAGGTCTCCTTAGCAGCAACACCGGAAATAACTGCTGAGGAAGCTCCCAAGTGAATTATCATAATTTGCTTCTCAATTCTCCCAGTTGATTGAGGCACTCTTTTTCTTGAGTGCTTTGCAGTTCTACATAAGTGGCTGATGTTTGGGGTCACTACCGAATGTTTTGTTTGAATATCCCTTTCATGATGAATGGAAAGCTGCTGCTTTGAGCTCTATGGGGTGACGCCCTTGGTAGTAAGCCTTGAAAGGCAAAAATCGTTTTTCATAGTGATATGCTAAATGAAATTATTCTCTTTGTCACTTTGTCTTTTTATCCTTTCAGTCTGATAACTTCAGTTCTTGTGATTTGTTTGTTTTCTTCAATTAAGCTTAGCTGTTTCCTATACTCAGGTGCATGCTATTTCAGCTCTTGGTTATGATGGTATGTGAAGCATATTTCTGACCTGGAAGTGTGGTTTTTTTGACTCAGGACCACATCAGCATGCCTTCCATCCTGTACTTCCTTTGCATATTTCCTTTTGGAGGGCTCAATTTGCCATCGTTTAATCTACAGATGATTCATCTGGGACTGAGAACTGGTAATGTTGTAATAACAATACCTTTCTTCATATAATACTCAGTGCACTTACTACCTTAGCCTCTCTCTGTTTATGAAGCACTTTCATTTTAATCCCTCACAATAACCCTTTGGGTTAAGTCAGCAATTGTGTCTTTGTCTAAGATGGTGAAATTGTAGCTCAAAGAGGTTAAATAACTTGCTCAGAGTTGCAATGCTTCTGAGTTACTCTGCTTAAAAATTTCTACAGGAAATGAAGAATGCTTTTGAAGATACTCTGGATAAATAGGAATTTTCCAAACCACATCCCAGTTGTTAAAACCTAACTTGTTTTCAATCTGGTCAGTTGATAAGACCAAGGTTAAAAGCCCCATTCGCCATACAGTTTAAATTGATGTGTCCAAGTCAAGAAAATAAATATGTAGGTCAGTTTCTATTCTGTTGCTTAAATGATAAAGTTCAGGAAAGCTGGCTCCTAAATTAGTGGAACTTGAACTGGAAGTAATTAAGCCATTAATTTTGTTTTTAAATTCTCTCTTCCTTTCAGAGGGATGGAAAACTTGATGACTAGTTCCACTCTACCACCCCTTTTTGCAGATGAAGATGGCTCCAAGGAGAGTAATGATCTGGCTACCACTGGGTAAGCACATGTTTTGGGACATTGGACCACTCCATAGGCCTCAAAACAAAGCTTCTAACCAAAGAAGAGGTCCTAAAGAGGCAGTTTTATATTATAAGAATAGAGGGTGCATTTGTTTCACTTTGTAAGGAGAGTGACAGCCATCATAAACAACTTTGTAATCTGCATTCAATTATTTTATGCAGTGCTCTGGGTTTTCTGAACTGGTACAACAGTATGTGGGATCTAGCAAACATTGGTGACTCCAGTTAAGAAAATTATATAGTCATGCTCTGGTTTCTCTTCATAACGAATAAATCTTTCGCCTTTTACTAAAGATTTCCTTGGAGAGGAACAATTATTAGTTTATAACTGAATTTTTCGATGTCCTGCTTAGGCAGGGCTCATATAAGAAAAGAAAAAAAAGAAAATTATGTAGTCACCATTAAGGAAATACCTGCTGTAAAGCTAGCTCTAAAAAAACAAATGCATTTTCTGTTCAAATTGCCACAGATATTAAAATAATTTTTTCCTAAAGATCGGATTTTTTTAATACAGTTTTTTATTCAAGATGCTTAGGAACTTTAGCTGACTTCCGTTCCTTTTCCCACTCCACCCCATTCTCCTTCCATGGAATCTTTGGACAAATATGGAAAGAAATATAGAAAAAGGTTAATAACAGTAGTCTACCTCTTTTCTTGAAAATCTCTTTTCCACTTGGATTTTAATCTTTTCTAGATATTTAGAAAATATTTGCCAAAGAGAAAATGTATTCATTAATAGACTGAAGTGCTAGCTAATCCCTAAGATTAATTATTTTAATATTCTTTAGGGCTCTTTAAAAAATAGACTATACTTTATAATTCTGTTTCGTTCCCTCACATTTATTTCTCATCTCGTTAATATCTGCCTTTTGACCTCACTCCTCAGATGAAAATGTTCTCTAAGACTATTTTAAAGGCTGCTTAGTTACTTATTCATTCAATAAAAACTTTCCTAGTGTCTACTGTGTGCCATTGTTCCAGGCATTAGATACAAAGCATTGATCAAAACAGACAAAAGTCCTAGGCCCTTTAAAGTTTAAATTCTACTGTTGAGTCAGACAATAAACAGGATAAATTTTAAAAAGTGGAGAAAAGGGAAGGAAGGGTTTGGGGATGTAGTTTTAAACAGGATGGCTCAGAGAGTATTTAATGAGAAAGTGTCTTGAATAAAGACCTGAAGGAAATAAGGCAACTAGCATGCAGTTTTCTGGGGAAGATTATTTTAGGCAGAGGGAGCAGTAGGTGCAAAAGCCCTGAGGCAGGAGAGTTTCCATCTTATCAAAATAGCCAGGAGGCCAGTGTGACTAGAGCAGAGGCAGTAGAGGACTAAATCAGTGCCTCTCAAACATATGAATTGCCCAGAGAGCTGAAGAAAATGCAGATTCTGACTTAGCAAATCTGACTTAGGATCGGATTTAGGATCGGAGATTCTACATTTCTAACAAGCTCCCAGAGAATGCCAGTTCTGCTGGTATGAGGCCCATACTTTGGGTAAGAAGAGACTAGATCATAGGGATCAAAATATTGTTTACAGATCAAAATAAACCCTTTAACTTTTACTCTGAATGAAGTGGGAAAGCATTGGAGGGTTTCAAGCAGAATGATATCATCTGACTTACTGTTTAATAAGCTCCCTCTGTTGTACTGAAGATAGAGTGAAGGGAGCCGGGGCTGGAACACAGAGACCAGTTAGGAGGCTCTTAAAATAATTCAGGAGACAGATGATGGCCTGAAGAACCATTATCTGGTGACTTTCACAAGATGTTTTTGGTGGAATAGTAAGGACAAAAACCTCATTGGACTGTGTTTCAAAGATAATGGGAATGGAGGTAGTGAGAGGTATAGAATTCTAGATATCTTTTGAAGGTATACCAAACATGATTTGCCTGAAAGACCAGGTGAGCAATGTGAGAAGGGAGAAAAAAAGGAGTCAAAGACTACTCAAACTTTTGGCCTAAGCAACTGGAGGGGTGGAGTTGCCATTAGCTTAGATGGGGAAAACCAAACAAGTGTGGGAGTGAATTGTAGGAGCTCAGTTTGGGAAATTTTAAATTAGAGATGCTTATTATATATCTAAGTGGAGATGTCAAATAGGCAGTTTGATATCAGGTGCTGCTATTAGGAGAAGTTTAGGCTAGACAGAGAAAGTTGGGACTTACCAGCATAACTGACCTTCAAAGCCATGAAACTGAATGAGATCACCAAACAAATGAGCACTCTATAGATGGAAGAAAGAAGAGCTCTAAATCCTGAGCTCTGGAATACTCCAGCATTTAAAAGTCAGACAGAGGCCAGGTGCAGTGGATCACCTGAGGTCAGGAGTTCGAGACCAGCCTGGCCAACAGGGTGAAACCCCATCTCTACTAAAAATACAAAAATCAGCCAGGTATGATGGCATGCACCTGTAATCCCAATGACTCAGGAGGCTGAGACAGGAGAATCGCTTGAACCCAGGAGGCAGAAGTTGCAGTGAGCTGTGATCGTGCCATTGCACTCCAGCCTGGGCGACAGAGCAAGACTCTGTCTCAAAAAAAAAGAAAGGCAGACAGAATAGGAAGGGTCAACAGAGTCTAAAGTGAGTTGCTAGAAAGGTAGCAGAAAAGCCAGAGGAGTGAGGGGTCCTGGAACCCAAGTGAGAGAGAAAAAAAAAAGGGGTATTTCAAGGGAGGGGAAAAGATCAACTGTGTCAGATACTTCTGGTACATCATGTAAGATGGTGGCTGAGAAATGACACTGGGTTTAGCATGCGGGTCATTGGTGGCTTTGACAAGACTTAAAAGCACATATCTCCTTTGAAGTGGGTTTAAGGTAGGAGAGAAATTGAAATCAGTAAGTATAAACAAGTTCTTTCCCGGGGTTTTGCTGTAAAGGAAAGGAGAAAAATTGGGACCTTAACTGGAAGTGTGATTGTGGTTTTTTTCTTTTCATTTAGTTTTGTGTTAAGAGAATTAATATCATATGTATATGCTGATTAGGCTGATCCTGTGGAGAGAAGAGAATTGGTGTTGCCAGGAAGGGCAGAATTGCTGAAAATCTGCCCCTGAGTAGGCAAGAGGGTGTGCGATCAAGAGTGCAAATAGAAGGGTTGTTTTCTTTAGCTAGGAACATGGATAGTTTATTCATGGTAACAAAAGATGTCCTTTTTTTTCTAGTCTTCATCCAACTTGTCATCAAGAAGGCATGTGATGCTTTTGGCCATTCCTGTCCACTTAAGTCAGGGATTCATGGGATTGTGATTCAAGTGATTCCTCTCCCCTTAAGTCAGAGATTCATAGGATTGCTACTCTTTCCCAAACCTAGTTCTCTTATTTTACTGAAATAAGAATGTACAAGAATTAATAACTTAAAAACTGATAGCACAGTTGAAATGAGAATGACAGTGAAAGAACAAGTTGCCTAACACATCCAAAATGATTGAAATATTTAGAAAACAGCACTGCAGAGATCACACTGGATCTCGATGGTACCTCTTTTCAGAGAAAATGATTGGCATTGATTTCATAGCTTCTTTTACTTACTCTTTTTTAGGACCTCAAAAATGTAGGAACTTCCTGCTAAAATTATCTATTATGTTTCCTAGAAAGGGTCAGAAAAGTATAATTTCTTTCATTCCCAGGACAGTCTGCTTCCTGTTTTCATCTGTTTCTCAGTCCATTGTACTCTAGGACTTATTTTCCTAATTCCACTGAAACTATACTTCCTAAAATTGCCAGTGACCTTCAGGTCTTCAAATTTAGCAGATACTTTTTGGCCTATCTTATTTAACATCTCCAACTTTTTACTTGATTAGCTACCACCCTTCTCAAAAGTCTTCCTGCCTTGGCCTCTGCAATAGTCTTCTCTCCAGGTCTCTTAATGTCTTCTCGATTTCCTTCCTTAGTTTTTCTACCTTACTCCTATAATGATATTGCTTCAGCCAAGTTCTATCATGACTTTTCCTTCTTCTCACTGCCTTTCTGGAGAGTATCTAGCACTGCCCATCATTTCCATGGGCCAATGCCTCTCAAATCTATCTTTATACCCTTTTGTTCACTTCTGTTCTCCTGGGGCATGTTTCCAGTTGTCTGTGGGACATTTCTACTTAATTATGCTACAGGTGTTTCAAATTTATCATTTTCTTTTCTGTCTGTCCTCACACACACACCCTGTTCTTGCCTTGGTTAATATTAAGTACATAACCGTCAAGTGGAAGCCTCAGAAGTACCTTTCACTCTTCTTTTCCCTCACTATTTACTGTCAATCAGTCATTAAATTCTCTCCATTCTACTTTTTTTTTTTTTTTTTTTTTTGAGACAGAGTCTCCCTCTGTCACCCAGGCTGGAGTACAATGGCACAATCTCCATTCACTGCAACCTCCACCACCCAGGTTCAAGCAATTCTCCTGCCTCAGCCTCCCGAGTAGGTGGGACCTCAGGCACATGCCATCATGCCCAGCTAATTTTTTTATTTTTAGTAGAGACGGGGTTTCACCATGTTGGCCAGGCCAGTCTGGAACTCCTGACCTCAAGTGATTCACCCACCTTGGCCTCCCAAAGTGCTGGGATTATAAGTGTGAGGCACCATATCTAGCCATTCTGTCTCTTAATTATCTCTTAGCTTCCCATATGCTCGGAATCCTATCTGCCTTTGTCTCTCACTTAATCTATTGCAGTTCATACCTTCTACTATACCCCTATGCTACTTTTTACAAGCCTTTATTTTAGTGCTTATATTGCATTGTAATTATTCCCTATAACACTATGAGGTGTGCATTCTTTCAGAATAATGACTAAATATTACTCTATTACCCATCTTTCTACCACTCTTGCCTTCCCAACTCCTCCCCCAATCAAAAAACAAAAACAAAAATACTAGCATATGATGTTACCTTTTCTTCTATTCCTTTGTCCACATGTAATAAGGTAAGTCCATCTAAGACCCTACCATCATCTGTACCTTCTTGTGTTCACTCTTCAGAAGGGTGAGATCTGGTTTGCTAACTCATCTGGAACATAGTGGGAGCAGGAAATAAGTACATCTGTCTGATTTATTAACATGTATACCTAAACCTCCTGAACGTAATAACATCGTTCTTAGATGACCTGATTGTCAGTAAATGCTGTAATCTAAGAAGAAATAGCCAATGAAATGTACCATTAAGAGATTTTTCTTACACCCTTTAAGAACGCTTTTGTGATAGTTGACAAACTGCCTCTACAACTCCCAGTCCTATTCACTTTTTTCATTAATAGTGTTTTCCCTTTACCTTGGAGATACATGAAAGGTAGCATGTAAAAGTCAGATTCTATTGCATGTTCAGAACTAAAACATGAAGTCACACCACTGCACTGTTGAGGGGAGGTCATCTTTTCAGAAAAAGATAGTTTTTGGTAGGGGATGTCTTCATGGAACTGACCTGGTTTAATCAAGCACTGCAACCAGTTTTTTAAAACACTCTGTAACTTCTGTGAAGACATTGTTTACATTTATACAGACTATTGGGAGAATTAACTCAAGGACTGGCATGTGCTTTTGCTGGCAGGGAAATTTGTCTAGAACCTTGGTAAATAGGTGGAGTTTTTGTGTTGTTGATACTTCTGCCTATTATTCAGGTTAAATCACCCGGATGTTCCATACAGTAGTGGTGCCACATCATCCAGCAACAATCCAGAATTTGTGGAGGATCTCTCCCAAAGTCAGTTGCTTCCAAGTGAGTCTTCAAATGCAGCAGAAGGCAATGAACAGAGGCATGAAGATGAGGTAAGCTAAAGTATCTCCTCCTGTTCCTATCTTCTGAGGCTTCTGAAGAAGCAGTCACAGGAAGGTATGTTGATCAAGGTGCTCATCATCTGACCTTCTTACATTCTTAGGCTGATACCTGCAAAATTATCTGTTTTCTATTTCTTGTTTTATATAGAACCATATTAATGATTTTAATGACATAGACAGGTAGACTCTTTTTTTCCCTGTTCCCTAAGAAATTTATACCTACCTCATATCAGATGATCAACAAGTACTTGAGTGAGTGAATTATTTAACCATTAATAAGTAATTAACGAGAAGTGTACATGCCCTTACTCAAGGCCGCACTCTGCTCACCAAGTCCTGCTGCATGGAGTCCTCTGTGCCCAAAGGATTCATACTACTTACCAAGTCCTTCACCCTCCTCTATGGGGGTACCTTTCCCTACCCCACACAAAGGCATATGAGCCAGGGCAGTCATGTCCTGGTTGGACTTTCAGTGTTTCTTGCAAATAACTGATTACATTGTCAATGTTTTAAAGCACTCTTTTATATTTTTTTTTAGCCAAAAAGAGTACCACTATTGATTTTTGTCTTTTTTCTTATTTTTAAAAAGCTGGCTGGGCACCTGGTTTATGCCTGTAATCCTAACACTTTGAGAAGCCGAAGAGGGCAGATCACCTGAGGTCAGGAGTTCAAGACAAGCCTGGCCAACATGGTGAAACCCATCTGTACTAAAAAATAAAAAAATTAGCCGGGTGTAGTGGCACATACCTGTAATTCCAGCTACTTGGGAGGCTGAGGCAGGAGAATCGATTGAACCCAGGAGGCAGAGGTTGCAGTGAGCTGAGATCATGCCACTACACTCTAGCCTGTGCTACAGAGTGAGACTTTGTCTCAAAAAAAAAAGCAGCTAATTTTTTCATCTATCCTGTTGGCATTTTAAAAGATTATAATGAATGCTTAAAGCTTCTTAAATACCTTAAAATCCAAATAATTTTTTTTTTTTGAGATGGAGTCTTACTCTGTTGCCCAGGCTAGTGTGCAGTGGCATGACTTCAGCTCGCTTGCAACCTCCACCTGCCAGGTTCAAGCTTTTCTCTTGCCTCAGCTTCTCAAGTAGCTGGGATTATAGGTGCATGCCATCATGCCCAGGCAATTTTTGTATTTTTTAATGGAGATGGAGTTTCCCTATGTTGGCCAGGCTGGTCTCGAACTCCTGACCTCAAGTGATACACCTGCCTTGGCCCTCCAAAGTACTGGGATTACAGGTGTGAGCCACCATGCCCAGTCCACAGTAGCTTCAGTGTAACTAGGTTTTTGGCTGTTTTTTGTTTTTAAACTAATACCAAATACATCATTTGCCCAATGGTGAATTATCATAAATTTTATATGTATTTAGAGGAGTAGAGTACTACAATTAGTATTTAGATGTTTTTGTCCCTGTTTATTTATCTTTCTCTTGTCTGAAATAAGAATTCTTGTATTCCATAAAACATTAACTAATAGGGCTGTATGTATTTGTAAAATTAGAAAGTAAAAATATGATGTACCTTAAATCTTATTGAAAAGGCCCAAGAAAAAAAGGCTGTGGTGAGACATCAGTGTACCTCAGTCCTTTTTGTTTCTTTAGTTTTTTTCAGAGATGATTCCGTCTTTTGATTTAACTGGTAACTCAACATACAAAGACCTCTAACTATAAAATGTGCATCTAGGCCAGGTGCGGTGGCTCACACCTATAATCCCAGCACTTTGGGAGGCTGAGGCAAGTGGATCACCTAAGGTCAGGAGTTCAAGACCAGCCTGGCCAACATGACAAAACCCCGTCTCTACTAAAAATACAAAAATTAGCTGGGTGTGGTGGCGCATGCCTGTAATCCTAGCTACTTGGGAAGCTGAGGCAGGAGAATCACTTGAACCTGGGAGGCAGAGATTGCAGTGAGCTGAGATTGTGCCATTGCACTCCAGCCTGGGTGACAAGTGAAACTCTATCTCAAAAAAAATTAAAATAAAATATACGTCTAAAGGAACAGATTGTCAAGTCAAAGACCTAGTCTTCATTTCGGATCTATTACTGAAATTTTTCTGAGACTTAGATATTAATTTAATATTCCATATGCTATCTGCTATGGTAAATAAACTAGTCTTTGAAAGTTATCAACGAGCAACTCCCTTCCTGAGTTATTTTTAATCTCTGCTGCAACTTGTCTCTTCCTTTGCCTGGTGCATATGACACCATCTTACTTTGATCTGCTGACAACATCTGCCTCCCTGCCACAGTGCTGCGTGTGCTGTTGTATTTCCCATTTGGATACTCTCCTGTCAGGAATCAGGACCTGACAATTGTCTGTGGGACAGTCATTATCCATATGAAGGTCAAAGTTGAATGATCATGGCACCTCTTATTCTCGTACATTGAGGTTGGCATAAAAATGGCCCTTTAGTGCAACATTTTGTAGTGTGGTACATAAAAGAGTTTGCAAGTGAAACATCTGGAGTTGCTCAAAAACTGCATTGCTGTCATCTGTATAACACCTACAACAGATATGGAGAGCTTTGAATATCCAAGGCCAAACTGCAACTCTTAATCCTGTTTTGTTTGTTGTTGTTTATTTTTGTTGTTGTTGGGTATTTGGGGAAGTGGTTGTTGTTTGGTTTTTGGTTTTTTATTTTGTTTTGTTTTGTAGCAAAGAAGTAAACGAGGAGGCTGGTCCAAAGGAAGAAAGAGGAAGAAACCTCTTCGAGACAGCAATGCACCCAAATCCCCCCTTACAGGATATGTTCGGTTCATGAATGAGCGTCGAGAACAGCTTCGAGCAAAGAGACCAGAAGTTCCATTTCCAGAAATCACAAGGATGTTAGGCAATGAATGGAGTAAACTGCCTCCTGAGGAAAAACAGGTACATGTTCTTATTCCTGACCTTTTGTTTGGTTTCTGTTATATCTCAGAAATAACTTCTATAAGAAAAGCAAAGAGGATGGACAGTTGCTTCTGCAATTTTGTCACAGTGCCTGGGAGACCAGAATAACCAGGTCCATCATAGCAATTTTCTCTAGCTTAGTGATTTTTAAACTATTTGCTAGAAAGTTGTGAGCAGGAAAGGAGTCTAGGACTCCCCTCAACCAAAGCAGCACACTTTTTATACACTGAGTTCACATAAGATTTTTTTAAGTGGTTCAATATTAAGAAATTAAGGAATCCATCAATAAAATGTATTCCACTGAGTTAAATGAAGTCTTGAATTAAATGAGAAAAAGTTACTTGACAAATTTCTGCAGTTCACATAAGATTTTTAAGAAAAAAATGTTACTGCTTTAATGCATTTTTTTAACTGGCGTTCTGGCAAATTCACCTACTATGGAAAATAAAGCAAGAACGACTTGAATTCTTTCTCCTCTAGGACAGAAACTAACCTGATTGCCAAACTGAAATGAATCCATTTGTTAGAGAGATTTGAGGGGAATTAAGGACAAGATAGCCATGAGCTGGTTGGAATACCATTAAAGCAGAGTAATGGTCATGATTGTGGGAGTTGCTGTGGGTTAAAAGTTCCCAGCATTCCCAGCATCTGAAAGATATCTATATTTCTTTTATGTCTTAAACTCTTTTATGACTTACAGTTTTTAGAAAGGATTCCAGACACTAAGACCAAATTGAAAAATACTCTCCTGAGAATTAATTGAATTCAGAAATTTTCAAAGAGACCAGATTAAGTTGCAACTTGAAGCTCTGTTTCTGTGGTAGCAAGCAGTGAATGTCATCCATTGTTTTGGCGCCACTATAGAAAAGGATAGTGTGCTGTACATACTGTGTTAATTCTTTTCTTTTTTCTTTTGCTTTATTAATTAATGCATGCTCATTATTTAGATTCTTTTCAGAAAATACAGAAGTATATAAACAAAAATGCAAAAACAACAGTGGTTATCTCATGGGATAACCACTATTATATAGGACAAAGGTTTTGTGTTTTTGTTTTTTTAATTTTTTATTTGGAAATAATTCCAAATGTACAAAAAGTTACAAAAACATAAAAATAGTACAAAGAACATCCAAACACTCTTCGCCCAGATTCATATGTTAACACATTTTATTCCATTTCTCCATTTGCATATGCACTTACAATATGCTGAGTCTTTCTAATTTTGCATGCTTAGTCTTTCACATACACACACACACAGACACATGCATGTATGCATCTAGACACACACAAAATTTTGTTTTATTCAGGTGAGGATAAATTATATACATTGTAGCCCTTTACCCACAGAATATTTCACTGTGTATTTCTAAGAATATTTTCTTACATAGCCATAGTATAGTTATCAATTTCATAATTTTGTATTAGCAGTATTTTAATCTGTCATCCATATGTTGGCCTAATGTCATTTCTTTACAACATTTTTTCCTTTCAGTACAGATTCCAGTCTAGGTTTTGTGTTTAGTAGTCTAGTCTCTTTAGCTTAAACTGGGATGTTTCCAGTCTTTGTCTTTTATAACACTGATATTTTTTTAAAATACAGTTCCCTTCTGCTTTCCTCACTTCTTTTACTTTTAACAGAACATTGCTCATTGTGTACATTTCAGATGTTTCCTTGTGATTAGATTAAGGTTATGCATTCTTGGTAGGATTACTTGCATAGGCGGTGGTGTGTGCCCAGTATATCACATGCGCAGGTACACAGTGTTCTTTTGTTTCTCATCGGTAATGTTAATTTTGCTTACCTGGTATATTTTTTTTTCACCCCTTCCCCACCCACCCCCTTTATTTATTTATTTATTTATTTATTTATTTATTTATTTATTTATTTTACTGGTATATTATTTAAATTCTTTTGTCATTAATAAGTAGTCTAGGGGGAGATGATTTAAGACATGCAAATAGCTTGTTCTACATCAACATTTTCCCCTAGATTTAGTGTCCATTGATTATTTTTGCCTGATTTAATCTTTATCATTATGGTTACAACGTGATGATTTTTCCAACTCCAGCACTCTCTTCACGTTTACCAGTTAGCCTTCAGCATTCTAATCTTAAGCAAGATCTCAGCTTATGGCAATCTTGACCTCCTGGGCTCAAGCAACCCTCCACCTCAGCCTCCTTAGTAGCACATGCTACTGAACCTGGCTAATTATTTCATGTTTTATAGAGACAGTGTCTCATTTCGTTGCCCAGGCTGCACTCAAACATCTGGGCTCAAGCAATCTTCCTCTAGCCTCAGCCTGCCAACATCCTGTGATTACAGATATAAGCCACCATGCCCAACCTCTACCCCCGTTTATTTATTTGCTTGTTTGTTGGTTGGTTGATTGGTTGGTTGGTTTATTTTTTTAGATGGAGTCTTGCTCTGTCGCCCAAGCTTCAGTTCAGTGGTGCTATTTCGGCTCACTGTAACCTCTGCCTCCCAGGATCAAGTGATTCTCTAGCCTCAGCTTCCCAAGTGGATGGGACTACAGGCACACGCCACCACTAATTTTTGTATTTTCAGTAGAGATGGGGTTTCAGCATGTTGGCCAGGCTGGTCTTAAACTCTTGACCTCAAGTGATCCACCCGCCTCGGCCTCCCAAAGTGTTGGGATTACAGGTGTGAGCCACCACACTTGGCCCCTACCCCCATTTATTGTATTTCTGTGTTATCTATTATTATTGGCATGGTAACAAATCATTGGTATTATGTCTATTATAAATCATTAATAATAGTATGAATTTTTTCTACTAGTTTATAATTTATTACTGTACTTAATTATTTTGGTGCCTAAATTGCACCAGATTTGGCCAGTTGGGTATCCCCTACATCTGGCTGTTATGTGGGACAAGGTGTTTCACATAATTTCTGAGTCTGTTTTCTGTTCATTTAGAAGCAGTATTTTTATACTTTCTCATACTTTATTTTGATGAATGAAAAGGGCAAGGCATTAAACAAAATAATCCTGGTAGATCAATGAACTTTGTTTAAATAATTAATAGCACAAAGCAATCAAAGCATGTCTGTCGATACAGGTTCTCTCAGAGTAGTCCATTTTTAGGTCCATAGGATGAGGTCATTCTTTTTATGTTCTTTATGTCTCCCAGCTTCAGTGCTCCAATCTTCTGGCTCGTAAAGGGCCAATTGAGATACGACATCATCCCCTCAAAATGGGCTGGAGACAGTGAAACAAAGCAATATTCTATTCATTCCCCTGGGAAGACTCAAGTGTGCCTGTGTGGTATGCAGATCTCAGGAGGACAACTCTAGTGGCCATGTAGTTCTGTCTGTAGGGTTAGAAGAATAGCTCTAATCATCTTCATGAATTTTTTATAAGAATGATCTCAATAGAACTCATCTTCATTAAGTTAGAAAAGGCCATAAATAGTCTAAAAACTCATAATGACCTATTTCTTTTATAATTGAGAGGTTATATTCTATTCATACAACTCTTGTTTTTCTGATTCTTTTTAAAGTTATATTCGCTATACTCTTTTCTTTCCATGTTCTAATTGTCCTCTGTTTTCTTCAGACAGGTAATTTAATTTTATTTAAATAAGACCTCATTTTCTTAAAAATAATTGTGCATTTCTTTCCTAGCGCTACCTTGATGAAGCAGACAGAGATAAGGAGCGTTACATGAAGGAACTGGAGCAGTATCAGAAAACTGAGGCCTACAAGGTCTTCAGTAGGAAAACCCAGGACCGTCAGAAAGGCAAATCTCATAGGCAAGGTATTAGAACCAGAACCAAATGTACTTGTAGTCTGTTGTGGGTGATGGAGTGTCATAAAGTCAACTGTTAAGAGTGGTAACTATGAAAGATGTGTTTCTGTTGTCTCTCTACTATCCAGTATTCACTTACAAGCATTATCTTGGAATTTTATTAAAATCACATTGCTCTCTTCTGTGATGCTTAGCAAAAAATAAATAAATAAATATAAAATCGCATTGCTCTCATTTAGAAATTTCAGCTGGGTTTTTGTATCTATTATCAATGATTTTGGCTTGTCCTCCAAGATCCCTGTTAGTTGCCTGCCCTTTTCCTGATTCCCAGTTTAGGCATTTCTCTGCCTATAAGCAAGTATGTCTACAAAATTATATCAGTATCTTGCCTTTAACACTTCTAAGCCATTCATGTGTCATTTTTTGAAGCACCATCCACAACTAGTGTTTTTTTCCTTAGCCATTGCATCTTCTGTATACTTGGACATCTAGCCTGCTAAAATTTTAGATGTTGTGCAAGTAGTCTTTGGTTTGCGTCTTCTGTCCACTCTTCCACCCATTTCTCCTCAAAGTTAAGAACTGTATCTGCTATTTCTTTTATGCCTAATTATTTATTCTGTAGGTATGGGGTTCCCTTATTTTTGTTGGCTGACTGATTAATAAAGCCTTAAGGAAAAATATCATATGTTACGAGAATCTACATATACCAGCAGGTTTTATAGTTTGGCACAGTCATATACTTGGGTTTTGTTATTGCTTTCTTTTTAAATTTAATATTCTCTTATTCTTTCATATTTTTAGATGCAGCCCGGCAGGCCACTCATGATCATGAGGTAATTAGCCATCTGTCTACATAGCACATATATATATATATATATATATATATATATATATATATATATATATGTATAATAATATTGCTTTTTGAAATGCTGTTGGATTTTTTTTCTGAATGAATGGCAGAGTATTTCCTATCCCATAATTCAGATTAAATGAGAAGTTTTAGCTCGGGGGTTCTTAGCATATGGCAGACACTTTGTGTGTCTGTCATTGAACTACAGCCCCTAACCACTGTCCTTTCCTGTGGTCCAAGAATTTCATTGGCTTTAAATGCCAAAGATGGCTAGAATTTGGAGTGAGATATAGCAGTGAGGGCTAGCTGAAAGCTATAACTTGACCATGGTTTATCATCACCAAATCCCTTAATCTGACTCTCAGAAGTTATTATTTAAAGAATCCAGCATTTGGTTAAAATGAACTGTTCCATGACAGTGTCAAAGAGCACAAGCGACAGTGTCTCAGTTCTTACACCCCCTTTCCTGTTCCCTCACTTCACTGGCATGTTTGTATACTGGCCTGTCTCCTCCCACTTGCTTCAGCCCCATTGATAGGATTTAGGCCTATGTTTCTGTGCATGTATGGGATTTAGGTGTGTGTGTTATTTCAAATTCTGTTTTCTCCTTCAAACTTTTCTTGTTTCCTCCAACTTCCTTTAACCCTCATGGCTCTCTATACTTCTCTTACATGCTTAGCTGATCTAACCTAGGGTTTTGAGGTAATTCGAGGACCCACACTCTTTGGCTGTAATCTCTTTGCGACATGTACAGTCTAGTTTCCGTCTTTATATCCAACCCCATACCCCTAGCATGATACCCTTGCCTGGAGAAGGTATTCTGTAAATAATTATTTTTATACAAGAATCTATTCAAAGTTGACCTGAAATAACTGGGAATTTGAACAAAAATAATTTTTTACACATATTTGGTTTTTACTAAATCAAGGAAATGTTGGTTACCTTAAAACATAGAGAAAAGATTCAGATTCACAGGTCAAATAAATGTTATTACCATCCATGAATTATAAAGTGAGAAGATAGTAAATATTTGCATTTTATTCTTCAGATAAATCCTATATAAATGTAATTATATATGAGATTCTATGTTCTAATTAGGATAAAATGTTACAGTTTTATTTTGCTGGAGAAACTTTGTATGTGTTTTTTGTACTTTAAATCATAATAATACTGCAAACTTTTCATATTAGCAGACATTTGTATAATTACTTCTCTCTTTCTTTGTCTGTGTGCCAGCTATCAATATCATGAAATTTCCATACTTCTTTTTTCCTCTATTTTATAGCTTCTCTATCCTTAAACAGTTACCAAAGAGAATTTGGACAGTAATCTGAAACATTAGATCTCAACTTTTCTAGTCAGTCATCTGAATAGATGTCAATCATCTGACTCATTTCATCCCTATGAGTTTTGCTAGCCAAACTGTATGTAGCATTTTTGTCTTTGGTAAACTTGATAGTTGCAGTCAGAGAAGATGTAGATTTAGTCTGTGTCACAGAACCTGCTGCTGATGATTTGAGAAGTGAAGATACATTATGATAATGATTTTCGGTAATTTCATATTAGTTTCTATGATTTGTGAAAAGAAGTGAGTCTCTGTGTATTTCCCTGTTACAGGTTTAGACACGTTAAGCCAAACCAAAAAAGGAGTAAGTAGATGGAGAGCCGGCAGTTGTTTCTTAAAAGGTTATATAGTAGGTTCTGTAAATCTGTGTATGTGTATGCCCACAGGAGGATAAAGCTCCTTTAGTAAGATTGTTGACCCAATTAACGTCCCTTACTTTATCAATTTTTATTTTTCACTGAATAATATGTTTCCTAAATTAGGTAATTTTAGAACAATTGCAATATAAAAGAACTGATTTGAAAGTTTTAGAACTGTTTTTAAACACTGTTACCCAGTAATTTTCTTGCATATAATGCTTATAACTTCTTAGTTATATGTAAGAGTTCAGAGAAATAGAAAGCGCTATGGGTGAAACACAGCCACAGGGGGAGCCCATGGAAAGGAGTAATTGAAGCAGACTTAAAGATGAGCTAGGTTTTTTGGGGACCTCAGGGTGGATAAAAGCGCTTAAGCAGAGGTATGAGTGAGTTTTTAATAAAAGAGCAAATACCTTGCAGTGTCTAAAGACCAAAGATCTAAATACATACTGATTTCCCTTTACTTATCCTATGAGGAGTAAAACACTGAGACCTCAGTGATCCTCTCAACTGACCACCTCATTTTGCCTAACACGGTATATAGAATGGAAAGAATTTACCCAGAATCACTTACTGAATTAAACTGGAGACAGAACTGTGACTGAAACCCAGGCCTTCTCTGTCACAGTCTAGCATTCTTGGCAGCACAGTGCCATGCTACATAGCATAAACTTCACAGTGTTGAAAGTAAAAATGGGCCTGGTTGCCCAAGATGTCAGCAAAATTTGTTGCCAGTTAAGTAAAAAACTATTTGGTTTGTGTACAGTGAAGAAACCTATTGTATCCTAAATGAAACTTGGATCCCTAAGTCACTGTTACCAAGGCAGGTACTGGAGAGGGCATATTAGCACTAAATAAATGCTGACCAGAAAGCCATTCTGACAGCAGTGGGGCACTTCAGGTTGGTACACAATATTAAGAGCATTTCCCAAAGTAAAAGGCTCTTGAGAGAAGCACATATCACGCTCTTTGAAATTCTGGCCCTGATCCTAGATCACAGCAAAATAGGTTCAGTTCAAAAAGGCCTCTTTTCTCTTAACTTCCACTCAATATATAAAATGGAAAACCAAAGTGAAGAATATTCTTGCTCCTCAAATCAAAAGCCAGCCCTCTAGACCCAAGAGTTAGCTAGTATTACTCTCAAGAAAGTGTCTGTATCTCATGTGAAAACCAAGATAAAAACAATAATTTTGTTTCTCCTTTAATTTATGAGAAATGACAAACTGACACTCAGCCTGAACAAATTAGACCCTTTCAGTGAAGAGGTAATCAAATCCTTATGATTTTAATCCCTTGAGCTATCCTTGGAGCAGCTTAAGTACATCCAAGCCCCCAGGAGGATCCTCTCCATGCCGAGAAATGTGCTCAGTAATGGAAGAACGCTGATGGTTTTTATTACCACTCTTCCATTAAGTAGAATTTCTCTGTTACCTTTCAGAGACTGAACAGTTTCTTTTAATTGCTTTAATGTTTCTTATTTTGCGCTCTAAGAATCTGTACCAAGGGGCAGTGTGTTAATGCACCTATGTGATGCTGTCCTCTGCCCTTACATAATTAGCTTGGTTTGGACTGCTCTGGCAAAGAAGAGAAAAGATTTATGAGTCTGAAGAGAGTCAAGACCTTGGAGAGGAATCTTTGTACCATGGTAATGGGAGCCAAGCATCTCCACTTACCCATCTAACTGGCAGATATTGAGATGTATAGCTAGGTAACTGATCTCATGTAACTGCGGTTAAGCTGGAGACTGAATAAGATAGGATGATAATGCCCTAAGTTTTTATGCTAAGTCATCTGTGGACTTATGTTTGTATCTGTTATGCATTGTGTGTGTTGGGATTATGTGTCATAGGTTTTGTTTTCCTACAGCAGCCCAGTAACAGCTAAAGCATATGGGAAGCCATCAGATTTGAGAGAAAGCCATGGTGAAATATGACGAGATCCCTTCTGGAACCAGCCTTTCTTGTTCAAACATTAGTTCCCATTGAAATCCCCTAGGAACTAGATCGAGGTAGAGCTTTGCATGTTGAAACCTGGGATTTTCAATTGATAGTTTTGTTGTTTATTTTCAAATTGTTCTGGGAAACTTTTCTTTCATTAGGAAGAAAAATATAAAGTAGAAATTAAGTGCTCTGAAATGACATCGTTTTTCAGATTCCATCTTAAGTGTCTTTCTTGCTCAGCTGCCATTGGCAGGTGGTTCATACAGCCTAGCCCCCTTACTAGGCAGCCACCATTATGAATACAGGAGCTCGCTCAGGTGTCAGAATTCCCTCTTCAGCTGTAAACTGCTTAGCTTTTCTACTGGGCACCAACTCATTTTTGTGTTCAAAGATTTAAAAAACTAGTGGAGGTCGGGTGCAGTGGGTCAAGCCTATAATCCCAACACTTTGGGAAGCTGAGGCAGGTGGATCATCTGAGGTCAGGAGTTCAAGACCAGCCTGGCCAACATGCTGAAACCCGTCTCTACTAAAAAATATTTAAAAATTAGCTGGGCATGATAGTGGGCCCCTGTAATCCCAGCGACTCAGGAGGCTGAGGCAGGAGAATTGCTTGACCCTGGGAGGCAGAGGTTGCAGTGAGCCAATATTGCACACTGAACTCCAGCCTCAGCAACAGAGAGAGACTCTGTCTCAAAAAAAAAAGGAAAAGAAAACTAGTGATGACAAGAGTAGGAAAGATACATTCTGTCTAGCTTTAAACAATTTTTTATGGGAATGAAATCTAGGTATTATATTTACATGTTTTTCATGTTATAAAGGTCTTGGACTCTTCTTAAGATTTCACTAGCAGCTTCTTCAGTTCTCACTTCCTGCCATTTTACCACCTTTGTTAGGGAAAATTTTGAACGTTATGCCAAAACACTTAAAATTAATATTCACAATGCTTTCAACTTCAAATGCATTATAGAATTGACAGCCAAAGCATCTTGAATTATTGACTTTATTCTTAAGGATCATTGTGGAATATATTTTGCAGTAGTCTTGTGAGGCTTTTTAATTTTTAATGGCTTATTGGTGAATTAATTTAGGCTTTGTTATTTTGTATCTCACATAATCCTTTGCTTTCTAGTTTTTAGAGCTTGGTTTTTTCTGATTTCTTGGTCTTGTGTGTTTGTTTGTTTATTTTTCCTGAGTCTAAAGAAAATGTAGAAGACCCTAGGCTGCCTCTCATTAATAAATAGAAGTACCAATCGGATATCATAATTATTTTTCATGGCAGGCAGATTTCTGCTTAAAATTCTTATTGTCCACTCTGCAAATTTACATTGTGTAATCTTAGGGAGCATTTTACATGCATAACTAACAAAAGTGACTGGGAAAAAACTACTCTTTCTCAATTCCCGCTGCAGTCACTTTCACAACTGTATACTGTTGACTCTTCAAAGCATAAGGCTAAGAAATGGCTTCAAATTCTCCATTAGGGAAATTTGTGTAAGTTTGTTTTAAGGTTTCTAATTGCACAGTAGTTGTACACCTGAGATAAGTTAATACTTCACCTGCTTAAGCTCTATGAAAGTTGGATTCCAGTGAAAAGGTGAATATATTTCCCTCACAGACTCACCTAGACTGATTCCTGCTCACCCTACTCTTTCTTTAAAGGAGACATGATCATTGTATCTTCAGGCACTATGATTTAATTTAGCTTCTATTAAGAATTAACTGTTTTGTTCCTCTTGATTCACAGAAAGAAACAGAGGTGAAGGAACGGTCTGTTTTTGACATCCCTATATTTACAGAGGAATTCTTGAACCATAGCAAAGGTGATTACTGAAGTTTCTTTCCGTGTTTGTTGGATTTTTGACAGGAGATTTAGTTCTCAGAAGAAGTTCTTTGCTCAAAAGCAATGGTAGTGATATCCCTCCTTAGGACTAGTCTAGAAGAAGAACTGCCTCTCTTTCACTCAATGATAAAGGTAGCTACTCAAAGACCAGTGAAGGAAAGCTAGGCCATTGTTGTCAAAGCTTTTTTGGTCTCTGGATCAAAGGAAATAAATGCAATCACAGATTCATTTGTTTTCAGACTCTTAGCCTGGAACCCTTTGTACAAACAAAAACTTACATGGGAGTCCAAAATATAAAATAAGAGCAGTTCTGATCCCATTGTAGTAAAGACTGATACCCACAGCTGTGGTTGGCCAGTCTCCCAGGATCCCCTGCAAAACCTCTCAGGCTTCTCATTGTACAATGTTATAAAGCAAAAACTAACAAAAAAATACTGGGAATTGAAACTGTTGCAGTCTTATGTATGGAATATGACTAGCTTTAAGAATTAAAATAGCTCTGGGGAGCCACGCGTTTCATTGCTGAAATTGCTATCTGGAATGCCATAATGAGAATAGGGAGATGAGGTAGGGTAGCTAAATTAGAGGCAGCTAAGCAGAACTTCCCTATAAGAGTCATTGGGACTCCTCAGAGACTCCTTCTAGCGTTGCATGTGTTCTGTGGGATATATGTCCTCAGCTCGGGAGGCAGAGCTCCGCCAGCTTCGCAAATCCAACATGGAGTTTGAGGAGAGGAATGCAGCCCTGCAAAAGCACGTGGAGAGCATGCGCACAGCAGTGGAGAAGCTGGAGGTGGATGTGATCCAGGAGCGGAGCCGCAACACAGTCTTACAGCAGCACCTGGAGACCCTGCGGCAGGTGCTGACCAGCAGCTTTGCCAGCATGCCCTTGCCTGGTAAGTCCTCCTGCCTGAGGACTGTCAGTGACAGGGGTGTGTGTGTTGCGAGCAATGGGGTGCTATTTATGTTTGTACTGGTGTGGAGAGGTTGAAATCTCCAGAGGAAAATTAATTAAAATATGTCTTTCTCCTCCGGATTGGGTCATATAATAGAATGTCAGTACTGGCTAAAATCATCCAATGTTTCAGGCTCTCTGGTCATTCAAATTTTTGTCCATTTATATTTCAATATCTGTTTTCCTTTATTTTAAGCTTAATTTGCTATTCAGAACACTGGAAACTAAGAAATAAATCTTGAGGAGAGGACTTCCTTTTATGTATGTTTGTTTGCTTTGTATTTGTTTTTGTTTTAACAGGAAGGAAGAGAAAACGAACACTTGTATTTCTTATATACTCTTTCATTTTGAGGATAGTCATAGCAGAAAGCTGAGAGTCTCTAACCTTTTGTTACATGCAGCTACTCATATATACTATACAGCAATTATATAGCCCATCTGCTTATTTAGAGTACGTGGATTAACTTCATTTCTTTGAGATCAAAAAGTCTCTCTTCTAAAATTAAAAGCATATCTGTGGAGCAGACCACATTAGAATCACTATTTCTTTTCAATTGTGTTTTATGATAAAACTGAATAGGGAGGATTTTCTTACTTTCTTCTTATCTCACTTCAGGAAGTGGAGAGACACCTACAGTGGACACCATTGACTCATATATGAACAGGCTGCACAGTATTATTTTAGCTAATCCCCAAGACAATGAAAACTTCATAGCTACAGTTCGAGAAGTTGTGAACAGGCTTGATCGTTAGGGAATGGTGAGTGCTCACTGATACTTATATGCCAGCATATCATCAAAAATAAGATGTCATCAGACTTTATCAATACTACCAAAACCCTGGGATTACATTGGATAAACGAGTTGGAGACTTGGTTAAGATTCCTGTTGCATGGTTGTTAAATGTAGTAAATAATATTAGAAAATAGAATCACTTAGTCCCAGCTACTTGGGAGGCTGAGGTGGGAGGATTGCTTCAGCCCAGCAGTTCAAGTCCAGTGAGATCCTGTCTCTGAAAATAAAAGAAAACAGAATCAAGACAGTTTTTTCTCATGCTTGCTTCAGAATGGTTTAATAGAAAGAGCATGGTCTTTGTGCTTTGACCCCAGTTCTAGCTTTGTCACTTATTAGCTGTATTATTGGGCATTAGTTTCCCAAAGGATTTTGAAAAGTGAGTAGAAAATTTAGAGGAAATTATCCCTAAAACAGCACTCAGAACAAAATAAATATAACTTAATTTTTAATCTTCCTTTTCTCTGGAAAATACTAATGATAATTTAGAAGTAGTCAGTGAGACATTGTGTATTTGTGAGCCTACATAAGTAGGAAGCTTTTATATTCACCACTCAATTGCACAGTGACTGCTGTCTGTTAAATGTTGATGTGAACTCACAATACAAATAGGTAATTACCTGGTTTTGATAGATTAAAAAATAAACTCTTCAGCCAGTGCAATGGCTCATACCTGTAAGCCTAGCACTTTGGGAGGTCAAAGCAGACAGATTGCTTGAGCCCAGGAGTTCAAAACCAGTCTGGGCAACATGACAAAACTCCATCTATAAAAAATACAAAAAATTAGCTGGGTATGGTGGCGTGCCCTTGTGGTCTCAGCTACTTGGGAGGCTGAAATGGGAGGATCACTTGAGCCCAGGAGGTTGAGGTGAGTCTTCAGTGAGCCATTATCGCATCACTGCACGCCAGCCTGGGTGACAGAGCAAGACACTGTCTCAAAAAAATTTTTAAATAAACTCTTGGTGGGGCACAGTGGCTCATGCCTGTGGTCCTAGCACTTTGGGAGGTTGAAGCAGGACTGCCTGAGCCCAGGAGTTCAAGACCAGTTTGGGCAAAATAGCAAGACTGTCTGCCTTAAAAAAATGTATATATGGAAAAAATTAGCTGAACCTGATGGTGCACACCCATAATCCTAGCTACTCAGGAGGCTGAGGCAGGAGGATCACTTGAGCCCAGGAGTTCAGCTTTCAGTAGGCTAGGTCACCCAGTGCATTCCAGCCTTGGTGACAGGGCAAGACTCTGTCTCAAAAAGAAAAAGAAAAATTCCAATAAGCAAAAAAGAAAGGATAGAGAAAACAAGTTTTTAAAAAATATATTCAACAAATGAGCAGAAGTATTTATTCTTTTTTCTCCATTTCTAGAAGGGATCTACCCATGTACACTTTTTGGTACTAACGGTCATTTCTTAAATGGAATTTGTATTTGTTCATTCAGATTCCTAGAGATAGGATATCCTTTTAGTATGCCATCCCACCAAATTGGCATCCCTTTGCTCTATTGGTTAAGTTATTCCATACCTGCAGACATATAAACTGTGTGGAAATTTTAAGGTGGGACCCTACAGTGAGGCGGCTGCATATGGATTCTAAAACAAGAGTCAAAGCACGATATGTTGTTCCTCAGAATGACTGGTCATGGGTTTGAATCTTTATTCATCCTGTGAGTACATGAGCACACTCATATACATAATTTATATTCTGGCTTGGTTTGGTTGAGCAACATATATAAAGATAAATAAAGCCCATGATTCTTTATCTAATGAGGCAACATCTGCTAGTAGAGACAAAGGCAGAAGTCTTTATACTTCTTGGTGATACTCTTGGATGGTAACTGTACCAGGCAATTCATTATATGTTAGCCTCAGCTATGCTCTGATGGGGAAAGGATTACCGTCCTTCCAATGAGTAGCCAGATGGAATGGGCTAAACTTCTTAGAGATGGCTGGACTCCCTGCAGAATAAAGAAGTGGCATTACTGCTGCTGCTTATGAAGGGAACAGCTTTTAAATCTAGGCCTGGGATTTTCAGGAGCTCATCATCCTTCCCATTTTTACACAGTGTTTTCAATTAGCACTCTTGTAGGCTTGAAAAGTGAGAGCTGGGAGAAACAGTGTGGAAGACTGTGAAAGAAAACATTAATTGATAACATGGTGTCTCTTCACATAGCTATAGGATACTTAATGAAGTATTGAACCAAAAGTGGTTTTCCATTTTGAGCATTTTGCCAGTAAGATTCTCCTAAAGCTTTGTTCATCTTAAGAATATAAACTGTATTATTTGCTTTCTGAAGAGTTTTTGAAAATTAGAATATTACTAGTTTCCTTGATTTTAACTTACAAATATTTTGCCCTTAAAAAAAATAACTAAAAGTGTGAACTGTTATATTACTACAGATTCTTACAGTCTAGCCATGCAAACATAACTAACAATAAATGGTTCCCCACACCCCCCAAAACTGTCAAAGGAAACAATTACAAAGACTGTGATTAATACTAGTTTGGCCTCATTATACAAATATGTACAGACAGTGAGGCCTGATGTCCCCAGCACTCATGGTGCAATTAATTACTCTGACAAGAGTTTGGCAAAGGTTTCATCCACTGTCAGGAGCCAGAGAGGGAAGGGAAGCTAACGGTCTACAAGTTTCAGAGGAGCGTATTAGAGTTGGAAAGGACCTTTAGAAATCCAACATTTTATATATGAAGAAACTGAATCCCAGAGCGGAGAAACATCTTGCTTGAAAATACCTGCATACGTGAGTACAGAATCCAAGACTAGAACCACAGAGATCTGAACACTCATTCATTGGGTTTCTAAAACATTGCGCTAAGGAAGAGGTGGATGGCGGAAGGGGAAAGCACTAAAATGTCCTGAAATTGAACATTAAGATACGTAGGAAGTTAATAGAAAAAAATTGCAATCTAGTAATTATAATGTTATAGAATTTTAGCGTGTTTAAAAATTATTTTGATAAATGTACAATGGAAGAATTACCCTACCTGTCTGTCACATTTCTTGTGGCTGAGTAGTGCCTAGAGACAAGTAGAACGAGGAGGAAGTCATAGGGGTGATTTTAAATTGAAAAGTGACTACCTTATCTAAACTACTAAGACGCATATGTTGCCTGATTTCAATGATAATATTTGGCTGTTTGAGCTTGAGGGAAAAAATCTTTCTTATGTGACTGCATTTTAACATGAGAAATGTTCTTGATTATATGTACATAATATGTGTCTATACATTGAGATATCCTTAGGTTAACACTTGAAGAAAATTAGTTTTGATTGACGATACATTCTTCAGACTAAAGTAGGGTACTCATTTTCCCTTCTCAGATTTGTCCCTATAGTTGCTTTTCTGTGTTTAGCTGTTGATTTTCCTACCTCCCATTTTTGCTGAACTGGAGCAGGGCCATGTTTCTCATTGAAATGTTATGTGAAACATCTCAATGAGGTTGCCTGCTTGCAGCTTTATGAGTTATTTAGTTTACATACACCCTGCACTCACCTTAACCCTTATGAAACCAAAGCATTTTTAAAATCCATAGCGCTAACCCCTTCCGATTAATACTTACTTTCTTGCTGTTTTTCTCTTTGTTTGTTTTTGTTTTGTTTTGTTTTCCTGATTCTGCAGGTTCTTAGAGCTCCAAGATGTTCCATAAGTGTTTTTACTTGTGAGGAATGAGAAGCCATCCATGGAAATTTGAACTGAGTTGGGGCAAAGAAAGCATGCAGATCCCTTTGCTTGTGAAAGAATTAGTGAGTGAAAGGCCATCATCCCAGGAAGCCATATGAGGGAGCAGCAACATGTATATGAGCTGCCTGTGGAATTGTCCTTATGTGAAGCTTTGAAAGTATCTAGCCACTCTCCCAGGTCTTCAGGTTCCTATCATTTCCATCTCTCTTAGAGTGGATCTGCACATATTCAGCTTACTAGGTGACCCTGACGCTGACATCTGCTGCTGCAGTAAGGAAGACTTCTCATTGTTGCAATTTTGCTTAGACCCTTTTTTCAGTGGAGCTCCAGTTTTCTTACCTAGCTGTCACTTTTTTAAATGCCTCTGGGGGTCATTTTTTCTTTCTTGGCCCCCACCAATTTATACATCTCCATTTTCTGACCTCCCTGGACTTTGTTGCTCAGCAAGGTTCTAAAGGAGAGTTTCTTGCATTGGACAGGCCTAGTCTTCTCCCATCATTGCCCTGCTGTGACTCCAAAGAAAGGAGCTTCTTGTTGACAGTGCCCTGTGGAGCAAGGCTGTGTTTCCTACCCCACACGGTGCGCAGTGGGTGCCAGCCCTCAGTGTGGCTTTGTGATTGCTGCCCTAAAGGAGAATGCTCTTTCCTTCCTCGCTGGTACCGCCTGCTGTTTTCTAAGCATTGCTCCTGCACAGACATGGAGTCCCAGCCCCGGCAAGGCTCTTCTGTTCCCATCTGTTGGCAGTGTCTTGTGGAGCATTTTTGCTGAGGAAAAGGTCACTTGTAAACAGAGGAGAAAGGGAAAGAGTACAAAGCCCAAAGTTTATTGTAAGTGAAAACTGAGGGAATCTGTGTCTTCTTTTGGAATAATGATTCATGGATCTACCTAGATGGAAATATCATTCAAAATAGTCTCTTGAGCTCACAGAAAAGGCCCAGAAGAATTCTTATGTCCTTTGTCTTCCTTCTGTACCCGTTAACTGCTGAATCCATGTGAAGAAGACAGGCTTCCTTTCCTTCTCCCTCCTTAGTAATTTTTTTCTTCAATAGCATAAGTAAAGAGGACTTTCTGGTTCCTTTTTGTTTGTTTTGTTTTGTTTAGAGATAAGGTCTCGCTGTGTTGCCCAGGCTGGAGTGCAGTGGCTATTCACAGATGCTATCATAGCACATTACAGCCTCCAGCTCTTGGGCTCAAGCATCACGCCTAGCAGTTTCTGGTTCCTTTAACAGCAAAAGGAAAGAGAGGTTCTGATTCTTACCTCAGGGTCTTTTGGTTGTTTCTTTGTCAGTTTTTTTGACACTCTAGAGCACAAGGCTAAAGGTTATAGCTGAGATCTTTGGAACCAAAGCAGAGCAAGCAGAGCCCATTGCCTGGGCACCACACCGCTGCAGGCAGGTGAATAGAAGTGTGGCCCCTCTAACAATATGCCTGTAAGTCAGGGTGTAGGCAGAACTCCTTGTCATGCTGCTGTACCATCCTGGCTTCTCAGCATCTCCTTGCCTGTTTCCTTTATTAGTCCAAAGGAAAACAACAACAAAAAAATCTGTTTTTAAAATATCTTATGTGAACATACATCAAATTTCCATGCGCTGAAACCCACATACCATCACTTGGCAATTTTTTAGAATAAGACTCCATTAGTATCTATTGTTATCAACCTAGCCAGCTGTCCTGACCTTCTGTATTTCCTGTTTCCCTGCCATCATCTGCTATTTCTGCCACTTCTCTTAGACTCCTTGTCTGCCAAGTCCAAGCCAGGACTCACTGTCTGTGGCAGAAGGACATCCAGAGCCCATTGTGGAGGTTTATGGCTTCCTTCTGCCAGATGCTTTCTGTCCTCTTTCTTCCTCCTATTTCTGTTTCTCATTTGTGTTCAGTTTTGTGCAGCATTGTTAGCACTGCTTTTGTGACCAGAAAAGGCTATAATGTGGTCCAGGATCATCATTCTTCTGACTCTAGATGGGACACTTGACAGTGACTAGAAACATTTGCATATTCAGAAATACACAAGATCTCAAGAGAGCCTACAGTATGAAATCATTTTCACAAAATAAGCAGCTTGTTTTTGAAATGCTCTCTTTCCCAGTAACTACCCACCTGACTCTAGGATGATGATAGGATGCAGATGCGACAAAACTGTCAGTGTCTACAGAGCAGGTCTATGCCACCTCCTGTCTCCTCTGTGCTCAATGAGGAAGGCAGTAAATGAAGTTACAGGCTAGCGCAATACCTAACTCATGTTTCCCAGTTCACTTGTAGATATTACTATACTTTTATGTTCTCAAAAAATAAGCTGTTTCCCATTCAGTGTTACAGATTTCTTTCTTTTTTTATTAACATACAAGGAGCAGCTGAGGAAGGGGAGACAAGGTATTTTATTTCTGACTAATTCTAGAAAAAACTTGTATATATGTGTTTGAAACTGTTGAAATGCCAAGTTTTCTGTATAAGTGTTTTTGTAATTAAGCTTTCAGATTTTCTTTGTTTTTTAAGAAGTTGATATGCTTGTTTGACATTTGTCTCATTAAAACTTTTCTATGTTGAATTCACCTGATTCAATTTTACTTTCATTGTAATAAAAAAAAAAAAAATCCTACTTCTGGCCAGGTGTGGTGGCTCACACCTATAATTCCAGCACTTTGGGAAGCCAAGTTAGGCGGATCACGAGGTCAAGAGATCGAGACCATCCTGGCAAACATGGTGAAACCCCATCTCTACTAAAAATACAAAAATTAGCTGGGCATAGTGGTGCACACCTGTAGTCCCAGTGACTCGGGAGGCTGAGGCAGGAGAATCACTTGAACCTGGGAGGCGGAGGTTGCAGTGAGCTGAGGTCGTGCCACTGCACTCCAGCCTGGTGACAGAGCGAGACTCCATCTCAAAAAGAAAAAAAAAAAATCCTACCTTTGTTTTTTCCTCTTAAAGACTTTGTCAGCTCTACATTAATCATCACCTCTGTTATGCTTTTAAAACAGTAACACATTCATTTTACTAATTGCTACTTCAAAATGTATCTTTACCTATTTGAGAAGGAAGCTCCTTTAATGTATGCTGTAACAATACAGTGAATTCCAATTCATTTTAATAAAGCAGTAGTATTCTGGAGACAACTTAAAAAGATGTTTTTAAAGTCAGTGAGTCTGATGTCCCCTTTATAGATCACTTGATAGAAGAAAGGAGATGTGCTTAAATGCTTGCTTTTTAAAAATAACCAATCAAAATCTTTTTAAAGGAAATTTGTCACCTATTTCTACTATGCTTTTAAAAATCCTAGGGGTGAGGCAACCTGGCTTCCAGAGGCTGCTGATCTCCAAGCAGCCAGTTGTGTGGCATTGGGCAAGTCTTGATTTGTTCCAACTCCAGTTTCCTCTTCTCACATAACACATGCCTCAGCTCTCCTGTACTGTTGTAAGAAGGATAGAGTTAGGTAACAGAATCCACCTCGCTTTGGAGGACAGGAAGATAGGAAGTATCTGTTATGTGATTGCCAGTAATTATCAGGGTATCTCAGTTAGGATGGGGTTTGACTACATTAAACAGAACTAGCAGCAGCTTAAATAAGAAGTGTGTCTTTCTCATAGAAAATTATGCCAAAGTTAGGCAGTTCAAGGCTAGTATGGAGGCTCCTGTCTGTACCACAACATGATCTTTCTCAAGGTCACCCCATGGTCCAAAATAGCCACTTGACCATCAGCCGTTACTTAGAAATTCCTGGCAGCCTGGGGAAAAGAGGGTAAGGACAAAATGAGCAAACCTAGCTGAGTCAGGGCCTTCTAAAGAGTCTTCCTGGAAATCATATTCAACACTTTCACTTCATTTGGCTAGAACTCAGTCATGTGCTATAGCTAGCTATAAAGGAGGCCAAGAAATGTCATTCTTGCATGGATGTTACTGTGCCCAACAATATACAGGTTTTAGTAAGGAAAAAGGAGAAAATAGATATAGAGTAGGCAACTAACATTAATTTCATAACCGTGCGTGACTTCATCTTTGCACTTAAGCCCCGCCACCATGTTAGTGAATGGAGTGCATTATCTTGCCTGTGCCTCTTGGCCATTTCAGAATGACCGCATACTTCCTCGACACTTTTGTTTCCCCTGGAGAGCCAGAAAGCCAAAAACTAGCTTCCATCTGAGTTGGCATTTCCTGTTCCCATCTAGCTCTTCTCCTACCCTGCAACAGCTGGTGGCCAGTCTTGTTTAGTAGAAGGCAACATCAACAGGTGCTAATACTTCCCTGGTTGTTTGTTCCCTTTCTCCAACTGCTCGGCATCTGCTGAATTGAAACACCACCAGGATAAGCTTTCCCTAAGGGTGGGGAAATTGAAGTATTGCTTAGCGGAAAAGCTCCTAGCTACTTCCTGCCCTCTGAAAGAATTTCCTGCCATGCAACTGAGAGTTCCAAGTCAGGGGCTTTTTCTCTGTTTTATTTATTTACATTTGATACATAGCATGCACTCAGATACATACTTCAATATCTATGGATATAAACAGTAGTTGATATGCCAGCCCATTAAAGAGATCAGGACTGAGAGTCAGACTGGGTGAAAATGTTAGTGTACATCTGCTCATCCAGAAACCTTTTCAGTTTAGTGTTCATAGGCCTATGTGTCTACAGGGAGAAACTTACCAGAGGTAGAAATGTAAATTCTCTTAGCTTAGTGAAATGCAAAAGTAGGAACCACAAGTAGATAGGAATGGCCCTGGGAAATTAAGTGCATGGCCAATGCAGATTTTCCAGATAGAAGGATTTTTATAAACCACCTGCAATACCAGATCAGTGGGAGTATGTATGATTCAGTATAAGAGTGTTCTCTTATTTGAATCTCTCTGTTACACACACCCCATGCAACAGTTAAGAGCCAGAGTTTTTTATACCAACTTCTTTTCATTTCACTTTAATTCACCCTTTATTTGGGACTACAAAGGCGTTTATAAAACATGGTTTCTGCCCTCCATAGTTTCTGATAGTCTAGTGAGAAAGACAGACATGTACATAAATAGTTCTAACATAGGGCAGCTTGTATTAATAGTTTTAATAAAGGCAAATAATTTTTGGAGAGTGAAAGAATTACTTGAATCTTACCTGATGAGATATTTTTCCATAAGTGCAAAAGACTTTGCAATGTGGAGTAGATCTGAGTCAGGGTGGGTGATCAGTATCTTAATAATTAATAAAGACTTTATCTGGAATATAAATAAAATATGAAAATCTGAACTGATAGCCATCAGAGTTTTTCTGGTAGAGATTGAGGTAGCTGAAAGGCAGAACAGTTGGATAAGCTGTAATTTAGACAAGCAGTTTTTCAAAGTGCAGTTTTGACTTATTAATAGATCATTTAATCAGTAAGTTGGTCAAACATTTTTAAAAATTAAAATGAAGAGAAAATATCAGAATGCACACAGGTAGTAAGGGTATTATTTTGTGAAACATATTTATACTTAAGATACAGTCATATGTCTACACATACTTAAGATGTAAAATGTGTTTCTTACCATGGGATCACAGTAAAGTTAGTCAGTGACTGTTTTACTACCTCTGAAATTGAACAGCACTGCTGGGTTCAGGTCTGGATTCTGCTGCTTTCCTCTTATATGACCTTAGGCGAGTTGCATAAGCCACTATGTTAAGTTTTCTCATCAGTAACATAGTGATATTTATCATTTCTGTCCTGTAGAGTTTTTATGTAGATTAAATTAGTCAATCCATGTAAAACACTTAGAATAGTGCCTGTCATAGAGTAGAAGACACTTAAATATAAACTGTTATAATTTGTGGAAGACTCAAGGGAAAAGAGAAATAGCAATTAGACACACACTAGAGGCCACTCTGCTGTGCTTTTTATATAAATTATGTAATTCCTCCCACAACTTTATAGAGTAGGACTACTATACTCATTTTTACAGTAAGTAAATTAAGACACAGGAGAAGTGATTTGTGCAGTTACAGAACAGGGAACACGTAGAGAAATGGTTTATACCCAGATAGCTGTGACTGTACATTCCGCTATAGCCATATTGTCTTAGAGATAGCTAATGAGAGTGGCATGAGTTCAAAGCCGTAGCATAGTACGGTGAGTCTGAGAACTTGAATTAGACCTATTCAACAATGTTTGTTGAACATCTTTCTTGTGTTAGGAATTGTTCTGGGTCCTAGCCCCCATAGAGCTTATACATTGCTGAGGAAGAAGAGACTATAAACAAGTAACCTAACAAACTCATCTCAGCTAATTACCTAGATAAGAGGAAGTGATATAAGCTAGGGGAGAGAAAAGGCCTTTCTGAAAAAGTATCTTCTGAAGAAAGACCAAATTGATTCGAAGGAGCCAGCCCGATGAATGGCTGAGGGTATGGAAAGGCTGAAGTCCTGAGGCAGGAATGAGCTCTGGAATGTCAAGGAGTAGGAAAAAGCTGGTGAGGCTAGAGCAGAGTAAATGAGAGGCTTTGGAGTTGCAAGGCAGGCAATAGCAAGACCACGTAGATCCTCAGAAGTTTCGTAAAGAGTTTGTCATAAGTGTAATGTGGAGAGAGTTCTACACAACTGAGTGACAAGATCTGATTTCTGTTTTTAAAGGGTCACTCTGGGCCAGGTACAGTGACTCATGCCTATAATCCTGGCACTTTGGGAGGTGGGGGCGAGCAGATCACTTGAGGCCAGGAGTTGGAGACCGGCCTGGCCAACATGGTAAAACCGTGTTTATATTTGTCTACTAAAAAAAAAAAAAAAAAAAAACTAGCTGGACATGGTGGTGCACATCTGTAATCTCAGCTACTCAGGAGTTTGAGGCATGAGAATCCCTTGAACCCAGGAGGTGGGGATTGCAGTGAGCCAAGATTGTACCACTGCACTGCAGCCTGAGTGACAGAGCAAGACTCTGTCTCAAAAATAAAATAAAGGATCACCGTGGCTGCCGTGTAGATAATTGCGGGGGAGGCAAGAGAAGAATCAGACTAGTGAGAAGGCTGGCACAGGAGCCCAAGTGAGAAATGACAGTGGCTTAGCCTAGAGTGGGTGGGTAAGGACAGATTAATTCAGGATAAGTTTGGGAGTATAACGGACAGGAATTGCTGAGGAATGGGATGTGGGGAACGAAAGAAAAAGAATCAAGAATGACTCTGTTTTTCCTGGCACAGTGGCTCACACCTGTAATCCCAGCACTTTGGGAGGCCAACGTGGGTGGATTGCTTGAGCCCAGGAGTTCGAGACCAACTTGGGCAACATGGTGAAACTCCATCTCCATCAAAGAAAAAGGAAGAAGAATGACCATTTTTTTGGCTTGGGAAACTGGGTAGCAGATAGAGGTGCCATGGCCTGAGATTGCCAACTTAAGTATGAAACATCACGGAAGAAAAATCAGGGAGTCTGTTTTAGACTGGCTAAACTTGAAATCCCAAGAGGTGAGCCCCTGGGCAAGACACATCTCTCTGCTATTAGTTTAAAAGTTCCAGCCGGGCGCGGTGGCTCACGCCTATAATCCCAGCACTTTGGGAGGCCAAGGTGGGTGGATGACGAGGTCAAGAGATCGAGACCATCCTGGTCAACGTGGTGAAACCCCGTCTCTACTAAAAATACAAAAATTAGCTGGACATGGTGGTGCAGCCTGTAGTCCCAGCTACTCGGGAGGCTGAGTCAGGAGAATTGCTTGAACCCAGGAGGCAGAGGTTGCAGTGAGCCGAGATCGCGCCACTGCACTCCAGCCTGGGTAACAAGAGCGAAACTCCGTCTAAAAAAAAAAAAAGTTCCTTTCCATTCTTAAAACCTGTGGTTCCTTGAGATTCTAAGTTCAGGTCAGTGTTTGCTAACATTCCTTCTATCCTCAGCGCATGTGCACACATGTAGATCCAGTTACTCAAGCTGTGCGTTGAACTGTGAAATTAAGGAATGGTCTCCTTTTTAATTCTTCAAGCTCCTTAGGAAAAGAATTTTTAAAACCTTGCATCTGCATTTGTTTAAGATTGACATCAAGCAGCTGAATGTTCTAGGATGTAAAAATCATACCATAACCTGACCGTTAGAAAATCCTAGGGCAAGAAATAGGAAGCGTCTGCTTAAAGGAGACTGGTCAAAAATACATTTGGCATCATTCAGAGAAGGGTAATGTGAGAAGACATCACTGGTACAGTCAGGAGGTTTAAAGACTCAGCAAATGGGTTCCTGCGAGGGGTGCTTTTGCTATCTTCAAGGATGCAAGTCAGCTAAAGGCCGCTGGGTCCAGGCAGTGGAATGTAAGACAACAACCTTTGATTTTTCTTGGGGCTGGTGGATTTTTGAAGTAGACTTAGCTTATATTTATCAAAAGAATTTCTTGGTTTAAAGGACAAACTACTATAGTGATTATGGATTTTATTCATCCCTCAGAAGAATGAATATTTTAGAAATATTCATTTATTCAAGCATTTCCAAGTACTATGTGTTTTGGGTGCAGACTTGAGGAAGTCCCTCCACCAGAAGCTCACAGTATAACAAAAAATAGATACGAAAGCTAACTACAATAGGATCTGATAAATGATCAAACAGCTGTGAGCACAGTATTCTGGAAAATACAAAGGAAAGATTCAGTGGTTTTGCTTGGGGGAAGGCAAAAGAGAGCTTTACCAGAATAACATTTTGAGCTGGGCCTTAGAAAAAGAATAGTTCCTTAAGATAAGCTGGAAATAGACCTAGAGATAGAAGTACGGTTTTGGTGTACTCAAGTAATTCAGCGTGACTGGAACACAGGTTATATCTAGGGCATTGACAAAAAAGAAAGATAGTGAGGTGTTCTGAAAATGGATTGTAAATGGGCCTTGAATGTCATGCCAAGGGTTTTCGCTTTTTCTTTGCAGACAGAGGGAAGGCATCGAGGCTGTTTTTGCAAGGCAGTGACATGAGAAAATAAAAACTACCCACAGCCTGTCAACCAATTTTCTGCCATGAGCTGCTTTGGCAATCTGGTAACATCTGTGGACCCTTCCAGGAATATATATATATATAGGTATATTTGTACTTTAGGTTCTAGAATACATGTGCAGATCATGCAGGATTGTTGCATAGGTACATACATGGCAATGTGGGTTGCTGCCTCCATCCCCCTGTCACCTATGTCTGGCATTTCTCCCCATGTTGTCCCTCCCCTACCTCCCTACCCCTGCTGTCCCTCCCCTAGTTCCCCCCACAGACCCCGGGGTGTGATGCTCCCCGCCCTGTGTCCGTGTGCTCTCATAGTTCAACACACGCCTATGAGTGAGAACATGCAGTGTTTGATTTTCTGTTCTTGTGTCAATTTGCTGAGAACGATGGTTTCCAGATTCATCCATGTCCCTACAAAGGACACAAACTCATCATGTTTTATGGCTGCATAGTATTCCATGGTGTATATGTGCCACATTTTCCTTGTCCAGTCTATCATCGATGGGCATTTGGGTTGGTTCCAGGTCTTTGCTATTGTAAACAGTGCCGCAATGAACACACGTATGCATGTGTCTTTATAACAGAACAATTTATAATCCTTTGGGTATATACCCAGTAATGGGATTGCTGGGTCAAATGGAATTTCTATGTCTAGGTCCTTGAGGAATCCCCACACTGTCTTCCACAATGGTTGAACTAATTTACACTCCCACCAACGCCAATAGTGTAAAAGTGTTCCTATTTCTCCACATCCTGTCCAGCATCTGTTGTCTCCGGATTTTTTAATGATTGCCATTCTAACTGGCATGAGATGGTATCTCAATGTGGTTTTGATTTGCATTTCTCTAATGACCAGAGATGATGAGCATTTTTTTATATGTTTGTTGGCCTCATATATGTCTTCTTTTGAAAAGTGTCTGTTCATGTCCTTTGCCCACTTTTGAATAGGTTTGTTTTTTTCTTGTAAATCTGTTTTAGTTCTTTGTAGATTCTGTATATTAGCCCTTTGTCAGATGGGTAGATTGCAAACATTTTTTCCCATTCTGTTGTTTGCCGGTTCACTCTAATGATTGTTTCTTTTGCTGTACAGAAGCTCTGGAGTTTAATTAGATTCCATTTGTCGATTTTGGCTTTTGTTGCCAATGCTTTTGGTGTTTTAGTCATGAAGTCCTTGCCTATGCCTATGTCCCTGAATGGTTTTGCCTTCGGATGGATTAAAGACTTAAACATAAGACCTTCTAGGAATGTTTTTAAGTGAATAAAATACAAACAAAATTACAAAGGAAATCCACTATATTAAAATATACCTATCAAAATATTAACAATGTGTTATGTAGGGATATCTGTGGTTCTTAATAAAGCATTAAATAACATGATCTAGCTCTAATAATGACCATAATTTTAAAGTAATAGTAACTATAAATAATATTTCAACATCTGCAGTGGCTATAATATAGTATGAAAATATCTGTGATCTTGTTGGTGGCAAAGTCACAGGTCCTGCCAATACTACTGGGGCTTGTGCCAATGTTTATAATCAAAAGAAATGCAAATTTTCAATGAGAGGTTTGTGAAAATCAAAATGTAATTCTCCCCCATTCATTATTGTGGTCCTTAGCATAAATACTCCTGAATCCAAGGCAGTACAGAGATAGACTGGTTAGGAAACTGTTAAAATAGCCAGGAAGGAAGGTAAGAAGAGCAAGCATTCAGGGGCTGGGTATGGTGGCTCACACCTATAATCCCAACACTTTGGGAGGCCAAGGCAGGAGGATTGCATGAGCTCACAAGTTCAAGATCAGACTGGGAAACATGGTGAGACCTCATGTCTATAAAAGAATTTTTTTAAGTATTTAAAAAAAAAAGAGGCATGATGGCATGCACCTGTAGTCCCAGTTACCCAGGAGGCTGAGGCAGGAGCATTGCTTGAACCTAGGAGATGGAGGTTGCAGTGAGCTGAGATAATACCACTGCACTCTAGCCTGGGCAACAGAGCAAGACTCCGTCTCAGAAAATATATATATTAGCCAGGCATGATAGTGCTCCCAGCTACTTGAGAGGCTGAGGTGGAAGCATCACTGAAGTCCAGGAGGTCGAGGCTGCAGTGAGCCATGTTCACACCATTACACTCCAGCTTGGGTGACAGAGCAAGACTCTGTCTCAAAGGAAAAAAAAAGAAGAAGAGGAACATCCAGTGGGGTTGGAGCAAAGGAGGAGATGAGAGACATTTCAGAGTTTGACTTGGTTTCTCCCAAACCTCGGTGAGGAATTCTTCAAGGAGGAATTTTGGGTAACTGTGGTCTGGTGGGGTGAGTTCACCAGGAAGACAGTGTAAATGCCCTGCAGGCAGCTTTCCATGTGTAATCTACTTTCATTACTTGGTTCAACTAACATGCATTACCCTCTGGAACAGACAGTAGGAATACAGCAGAACAGATATGACTCTTGCTTTCAGGGAGCCTCGTATCTAGTGGAAGGCACATGATTTAACAAAGGTAAATAGATGTGATGTGGCCGCCATATGGTATCAAATACAGGAAAAGAGTAGTGGCATGTGCCAGCATATTGGCAGCATATTGGCAGCAGTGGCATGTGTCAGCATAGTGGGCAACTATTTTTTCAGATGGTGGGGTCAAGGAAGAAGGCCCCTTCAAGGAAGTGACACTTAAGATGAAAAACCAGTAGGACTTAGGGAGAGTCAGGAAAAGAGCACAAAAGCCAGCTTTTGTTGGTGATTTAGAGGAGCTGAAAGAAAACCAGGGAGCTGGAGCAGGGAAATATAGGGGAAGAATGGCAGGAGATAGGAGTGAGGTCACGTGAGGTCTTATCACCCAGCCCAAGGATCTGGGATATTCTCCTCAATGCAGGGGGAAATCACTGAAGGGTTCAGAAAGGGAAGTGATACCATCTAGTTTGTGGTTTTAAAAAAAAGTATTCTGACTACTCTGTGAAGCATTGAAATAGTGAGCTAAATTGTGGCCCTGGCTATAATCCCTCCGGAGGTGGTGGTTTCATGGACTAAGGCTGTAGCAGTGAAGAATGATGTAGGGAAGAGGATGGAATACAACCATTTTGGTGGTAGAAGGAACAAGATGAGTGACGGGTGAGAGGGAGGCGGGAGGGAGAGTGATCTCGTGCTTCACACGGATGGTGTGGGCACCAGTTACTGAGACGGAACGACTAGAAGAGGGGCAGACTGGGGCAGGGGAATGGCTGGAAATCAGAGAGCCTTGTGGGAATGTTCATTTGAGATGCAAGTGTTAAGTCATCAGAGGTAGGTGTTAAGTAAGCATTTATATTGACAGTTCTAGAGCTTAAAAGGTGGGCCTGGAGTTGGAATGACATTTATCAAAGACTTCCAAGGAGGCCTTTTTTTATTAGCACTTTTCTCCCAGATCCTGGCACTGCTCTGCAGGCAGGCAGTCAAACCCCACCAACTGCTGCCACCCCTGGCTAAAGATTTCAGTTTTATTCTTTGCCCTACTGCTAACTTTTTTTGGTGTTGAGACAGCATCTCATTTTGTTGCCCAGGCTGGTGTGCAGTGGTGCGATCATAGCTCACTACAGCCTTGAACTCCTGGGCTCAAGGGATCCTCCCACCTCAGTCTCCCAAGCAGTTAGGTCTACAGATGCGCACTACTCTGCTAATTTTTCCACGTTTTATAGAGACGGGGTCTCACTATGTTGCCCAGGCTGATATCGAACTGCTGGGCTCCAGCAATCTACCTACCTCAACTTCCCAAAGTGTTAGGATTACAGGCGTGAGTCACTATACCCAGCCCTTACTGCTAACTTTCACTATTCTTTCATCCTGCCCTTGATATCAGAACAACGTCTGGACCCAAGTGAGACTTTTCCATTGGCTTAAATCAGGCAGTATCTCTAAAGATGTTCAGAATAAACTTACATGGGTCCATGGGGAGATTTGCAACCGTAAAGGGGATGCTACACATAGTGGCTTATAATGAAATAATATGTTTATCTTGGCTGATTTTATGGCAAATGTGATTGGCATATTTACTGGTTGTTTCTTAGAACTAGATGAAAACAATAAGACGGACCAAATGAAATTACAGCAACAAAACAGGCTAACAACATAGAGAAAAGATATAGATTATAGAAAATTGTAAATTGTGATCATGCAAAGCGAGGTCTCATTCTAGCCTGAACACTGGTGACCCACAGCTAAATGAGACCAAGATTAATCATGCCTCTATCTTATACATAAGCCAAAGGGTCTTTTCTAAAGATCATGCCTATTAAAGCAGCAAAGACTTTTCTGCAAGATATATCATAATGAGCTCCAGGCATTTAATGAGAGACAAGTGCTACGGTTGAAAGTGGTAACCTTGAGCATCAAATCTGAAAATGAAGTGCGCTGCTTGCTCTGCAAAATGAGACCCCAATTCAGTCTGCTTAGGTGAAGAGGAGCCCCACATTTGTAGATGCTCTGTTGCAAGCAAACCTTAAATCTTCTGGGAAAGGGGAAAGGCTTTTGTTTTTATTTTTCTAATTAGGTAAGGATTGTACATGTAAGGAGCAAGCAGCTGACTCCAGGCTGCAGGCCCAGTAGCTTCCAAAGGCAGTAAATTGGGCGGGCATGGTGGCTCATGCCTATAATCCCAACACTTTGGGAGGCTGAGCCGGGTGGATCACTTGAGGTCAGGAGTTCGAGACAGGCCTGGCCAATATGGCGAAACCCATCTCTGTTAAAAATACAAAAGTTAGCCAGGTGTGGTGGCACATGCCTGTAATCCCAGCTACTCGGGAGGCTGAGGCAAGAGAATTGCTTGAACTTGGAAAGCGGAGGTTGCAGTGAGCCGACATTGCACCATTGCACTCCAGCAAGACTCTGTCTCAAAAAAAAAAAAAAAAAAAACAAAGGCAGTAAAGTGGAAAACAGCATCAAGGAACAGCTAGCCTAAGGAGTTTGATAGAGTGTCCCAAAAGCCTCGGGAAGAATATGCAGCACTCTAAGGCCAGGAGACCTCAGCTTCCATCTCGGTCACAATGGCTGCCTCAGATAAGGGCAGTTGCCTCTCCATTTTTCATTGCAGCATGAAAGAAAAGTGTCATACCCCCACCATTCCTTGTTTTTCATCCCCTAGAAGCCCCTCCACCAAGGACTTGTGTAAATTTGATCTGCAGTAGGAAACACTGGATGCATGTCCTGACCCTCATTCCCCCACCAAAGCCCTCACGAACGGTGCATGGCTGTTGTGCAGACAGGATACTGCCTCACGTCCTGAACCTCGCCACAAATTCCTGCCCCACTGGCTGCTTCTGGCTTCCTCTTGCAATCCCAGGAGACAGGACTGCGGGGGAGGAAGGGAGCCAAGCATGGTCTCCCAGGCAGAAACTCACTGGGAGGCCAGAGCCTCAGCCTGCTTGCCTGGGTCTGCCTTTCTGGGTGGATGGGGGGGCCTCCCTACTCCCTCCAAATGTCCCTGTCTTAAACCCATGCAGCACAAAACAAGCCAGTTCACTGTGTTCTTGGATATAAATATTGATTCTAGGTGATGTTAACATTCTGTTCATAAAAAAAGTAACATATTTCTCCCACACCATATTAGACTGATGTGTTGTCTGGCCGAGGGAAGTACAGATTGCTGGCTTCTGCAAGAAAATGTGAACATTTAAATGCATGCAGCTTTCAGAAGTCTAGGGAGCAGCCTCAGCACAGCAACCAGGCCCCTGGGTTGGCTTCGGCTCTGCCCTCCTCCACCCAGTTTCTCCTTTCCCCTCTCCATTGTTCGCACATGGCCTTGGTATTTCTAATCACTTGAAATTTAAGAAAATGCTTTCTTGGAATTATATCTTATTTCTCAAGGACCTGTTAATGTGGGGCATTTGCTTTCTTCAGGAGGGCCCAGAAGGTCAGTACCAAACATTTTTAGTTTTCTTTCCCTGGGGAAAAGATCTGGGAGGTCCTCCCCTCCTGTTTTCTTTTCCCCCTTCCCTTCACGTCGTCGGAGAGAAGAGCAAAGGCTTCAGACCAGAGGTGGTCCCGCCAAGCACTCCGCTGAGGCCGGACCAAGCCCAGGACTCAGATGTGTTGGCCGCCTTGGCAAGGCAAATTCCCCACATTCCACAAGTGCTCTTGAGGGGGAAATAGAGCTAATGAGAAAGTGGAATTCTTGATGTGTATGCGTGCTCACTCGGGTGCCAATTCATCTGACACAGACAGATTCCTGGCCCTATTTCTCAAGAGTGATAGAGCCCATTTCCAGATGTGCGGGAGGGCGGCCCAGACCCAGTGCTGGCAGGGGAGCCGGCGCCCTCTGCTGTCCTGGCCAGGAAGCACTGCAATGGTGGGGGACAACCTGGGGTTCCTGAAAGCTGGCAGCTCTGTTACAATCCATAGCCGGCCCTCGCTGGTGTGGAAGGGGCCTGCAGCTTCTTGCTGTTCAAATGACGAGCCTGCAAGAGGCTGGATTCCCTCCTTCTAGCTGGCTGTCTTTATGTTTTGTGGCTCTAAATGAGCCAGAAATGATGAGGATTTACAATAAAACCCCAGCCTCTCACAGCATCTGCTGGTCCCGTTCCCGAGAAGGTGAGGAACAGTGGCACTGTCTCTGGCCTGTGAACCTGGCCAACAGGCCCAGGCAAGGCGAGACAATGAGGGCAGCTTGCCCAAGAGGCCTCCAGCTGATTAGCAGCCCTCGGGCCATACCCTTGCCTGAGAATGCGGCTTCTGGAGGCCTGGCTGGCTCCGAGGCTTCCAGCGAGTGGAAGCTGCAGCTGCTCCCACTCAGACATGCTGGCATCTCTAAAGGCCTCAGAGCTGGCACAGCCAAGAGACTGGCTCAACTTACAAGCTTAGACAGAGCTGCCACCCCCTCTGCCCTGCTGCCTGCCAAGACAGCAGCACAGCAGTGGGTCCGGGGCCAGGGCCAGACTTGCTGCTGCAGGAGAAAGAGATATTAATAGATGAGAGAGAGAGAGAGAGAGTGTGTGTGTGTGTGTGTGTGTGTGTGTGTTGATGAAACGTGGGGTGGAGATACTCGGGGGATGTGAGGGGGATGACTAGTGAACTATACTTCTTGGATAGCCTTTCAGTTCTGCAAAAAAGGCACGAAACAATCAGTTTTTGTTTTCTGGAAGATTTTTAATTTTTTTTTTGTAAAACAATCTCTTCCCTGCTGGGAGAAGAAAAACCCAACCCGCCAAACAGCCCCCTAAAAACAATGCCCTTCTCTCTCTGGGACCAATTTTCAGGCTGCACAGCAGTCCTGACAAGGTCAACAAGCTGGAGCTGTAAGTGGAAGATCTTTATCTATGTGGGAAATAGGAAAATCATTTGACTGATAAAAGGAAATACAATAAATAGCATCTAAATTCCTGGCTGCATTCCCCTAGGCCCCTCCTCTGCTGGAGAAAGTGCGTGGGCCAGGGATACATGTGCTGCTCCAGCATGTTTAAAAATAGCATGCAGCACACAGCCCTTTCTTACCTTCCAGAAAGACTTCATTACCAGATCCTCAGCCCTGAACCTGCAGAGCTGCTGCCGGCGCTTTCTTCTCCCTGCGCTGGATTTTTCTCTTTGGAAGCATGAAGGCAGTGCATGTGATACATTTTACTCATGGGCCAGCTCCTGCTCAGCTAGTTTCAATCTAGGCACGTCTGGAGCTCACGTTGAAAGTCCATTGTATTTAATGGGGTGTTAACTCTGTTTATTCTCTGGGACTTGTGCAGTAATTTTACACTGTGCAAAACTAGCAACTTGAACCTGAAGTGATATTCCTCTTTCTCCAAGCCCATCCCAGCGGGCTGCAGTCCCCGGGCACCTCTGGCCCTGCCTCCCAGGGTTCCTGTAGCTCAGGTAGCCGAAGGAGTTCTGCGTGCAGTGGGAGATGGGAACTCTGGGGTTCACACGCGGTTCTGCTGCATGTTAGCATTGGTGCAACCTGAAGCAGGTCTCTTCAGCTCCTGGAGACGTTTTTCTCATCTATGAAATGGAGATTTTAATCTGCCCCATATATCTCAAAAGGCATACAACAATCTCATAGTGGAAAGACATTCCCCTGGGTTCTACAGAAACACTGTCCTATCGCCAACTGGGCCACTTTTCCATCACCTCGGAAGCCACATAACCCCTTCGATCTCCATCTCTCCACTGAAACCTTGGGATTTGGATAGGACTATAAAGTCCACTAATCAGGCAGTATCTTCACCGTGCTGTGGTGGTTTTTATAAGCCCATTATTCCTTCCACCTTTATCGGTTGGCATTCTACTCTTGGGAAGACTTTCTTGTCTCCCCACTTACTTATTCTCAGGACCTGGCCCTAGAAGGTGCAAAGACCAGATGACCCCCTCTAGCTCTCAATCTCGGAAGCACATACTATTCTAATAAATTCTCCCATCCTGTGTGAACTGTGCCTTCCGTTATTCCCACCTGATCTAAAATACTGACGTGTAGGGACTTTCCAGGGTCCTTATTCCTCAAACATCACTTGGACCTTGGCATTCCTCCTCCAGAGCCAGGCCTTCCCTCTTGCATAAAACAGCTCAGAGCCGAATCTCCCTCGCTGGAGTTCCTGATCTCTCTTTCCAGCTCCCTCAGGCCTTCTCCATCTGGCATCCTGCAGAATCCTCAACTCAATTTGTCTAAAATTAAATATGTATTCTCCCCAAACCCACATTTTCTCCAGTATCTGTCAGCTCAGCTAATATCGCCACTGCTCTCTGAAGCTGGAGAGCCTGGAGTCCTTCTACACACCTCTCCCCAGCTCTTCATCCTGCTCCCAGCCCTCACATCTCTCATTCACAGAATCCCCGCCAGCTCAGCCCAGGAATTCCCCTAACAGCTGGCCCTTCTTACCACCGGGGCAGGCCTTGGTGGGGTCTTCGGCATTCTGCTCTCCCTGACTCTCCTCATAGCCCATTGCTTTGTTTTTCCCCCTTTTTACTATTACTAGTTCTTTAATTGCCATGGTTTTTTTTTTTTTTTTTTTTTTTTTTTTTTTTTTTGAGACAGCTCTGTCACCAGGCGCCAGGGTGGAGTGCAGTGGCACAATCTCAGCTCACTGCAACTTCCACCTCCCGGGTTCAAGCAATTCTCCTGCCTCAGCCTCCCGAGTAGCTGGGACTACAGGCGCGCACCACCATGCCCAGCTAATTTTTGTATTTTTAGTAGAGACAGGGTTTCACCATGTTGGCCAGGAAGGTCTCGATCTCTTGACCCTGTGATCCGCCCGCCTCGGTCTCCCAAAGTGCTGGAATTACAGGCGTGAGCCACCGCGCCCGGCCCCTCCCTGCTCTTTTTCAGCTTTCCTTTTGAAATCCTCTTTCCTGCTGCTTGGCAAGGCTTTTCTTCCCTTGTCCTTCCTGCTCTGCGAGCCCGGGTCAGAGAGCACCCACCCTGTGCTGCTTTTCCTGATCCCCAAACTCAGCCTTCACGGCTCCAGCGTCCCTCTCGCCAGCACCACTTGTCACGTATGTCTATCCTGATACAGATCATATTGGCATGTGGCTACTGAGGCTGGTGCCTTCTCATCTTTGTATTTCCGAGCCTGGCACTGTGCCTGGGACAGAGTAAGCACTCAAAAGAAGTCTGTTGAGTTCAATCCTGCATCCTTCCCTATGACGAATGCTTCATTTCATCTGTCTTGCGAAGGTTAGAATGTCTCTGAAGACTTGTCTGTGTCACCTCCGCTGCCTCTCATTTCCACACCCACCAGCCCGTGAAGCTGCTCCTGGCAGGTCACAAGCGACCTCCACGTTGCCAGAACACTCTCCTGTCCCATACTCCCAAGGTTGCAGCGGCACTGGGCGCGGTTTCCTCCCTTCTTAAGGGATCCTCGGCTTGTGCCGTCTCAGTCTCCTGCTTCTCTTGCCTCTCAGGCTCTCCTGGGCCTCATCACGAGCCCTGGAAATGGAGAACCTCAGGGCTGTGTCCTGGGTTGCAGTCTCTTCTCTCTACGTTCCTTCCTGAAGGGACATGTCTGTTCTCATCGTTTAAAGCAGGACCACCATCCTCAGCTCTCAGTTCTAGATTCAAATACGTGACAAGCTATTTGACATCTCACTTAGATCATCCTTAGGTATTTTGGGCTTGAAAGCCTAAGAATTGATTCCCAGGTTTACCCCCAAGCCCTTCCTCCCTCGGTCTTTCTCAGTTTACTAAAAGGCAAGATAATGAAGAGTCCCCTTCTTGGGGTTTTGGGAGCCACTCTCTGAGAGAGAAGGTGCCTTAGTAGAGGGGGCAAATCTGGGGCTATCTGAATATCATGCATTCCTACCTCTGACTTCGGCTGGGAAAAACACCAGATGCCTGGTCAGGTATTCAATGCCTGGCCTGATCTGGCCCCAGCCTCCCTTTCCAGGCCCAGCTTTCATCTCGCCCCTAGATCAGAAATGGGTGAAGTATGGTCCACAGGAATTTTTTTTTTTTTTTTTTTTTTTTTTTTTTTTTTTTTTTTTTTTTGTGTTTGGGGGGTGTTTTGTGGGGGGTTGTGCGTTGGTTTTTCAACCCGCGGGTGTAAAAATCTCGAAACCCACAAAAAAAAAAAAAAAAAAAAAAAAAAAAAAAAAAAAAAAAAAAATTCCTGTGGACCATACTTCACCCATTTCTG
>CAUYQU010103259.1:0-37404 GCA_963574635.1 Cheracebus regulus
GTATATTTTTTATTAACATTTTTTTAAACCACGCCCGCAAAGGTGTCACTCACCTGTTATTTTTCCCCCCAAATCAATGCTGGCTAATATCAAAAAATAATACAAAAAAAAAAAAAAAAAAAAAAAAAAAAAAAAAAGACCCTAACTAGAGGCAGGATTGTGCCCCAACTAGAAACAGTCAGGACAACACCCCCTAACCAGAGACTGGACTGTGACCCCCTGACCAGAGACAGGACCATGCCTCCTAATGAGAGAGAGGACCATGTTTCCCTAAGCACAGGCAAAACTGTGCTCCCTAAACAGAGACAAAACAGTCTCATGAGATCACCGGTCTCCACACCCACCCTCTCTGTCATCTGCCACTGCCCCTGCGTGCCATCATGTCATCCCCAGCCTCTATAAGCCTGTCCATTCCAAGAGGGATCTCAGCAGAACCACACTTGGTTCACTTTCAAGCCACACGCTGTTTGCTCTACATAAGGCCCTTTCCAGTTCCACTCCTGAGACTGTGCAGAGTGCACCTGCAGCACTACCCCAAAAAGACAGGAACACCAGACCTCAGGGGTCAATGCCAGACCTCAGGGGTCAACGCCAGATCTCAGGGGTGCTCCTGGAGTCACTGGAAATCCTTCTCCAGGGCTCAGCACCCATCCCATACAAATGTGTTCCCAATGTGTTTCAAGACTATGAATAAGAATAGTTATGGTGGAGAATAAGAAACGGCAGGCAAATTTATGTTTATGTAATAATGGAAAAGTCCACTGTAAATAAAGCCAATTTACATGGAAACATTTTATTTCCTAATTCACACATGTGGTAATCCAAACTTAAAAGATACACACTTTAAAAAGGAAAATCTGAGCCTCACATGTGCTGAAGCTCTAAGACATGAACTGTTTCACTGGATGGAAACACAGCAAGGCAGCATTTGTCCATCTATGCGACCTGCCTGTGACACACACAAAACAGAGTCCTCTTGGTGACACCAGAAACAGAAATGCACAGAAGCTCAGTGCTCCGTTCTGACTGTGCTGTCCAAGAGCACACATTTCTCCTCCCTGTTCAACCCTTAGATGTGCAGAAAGAACAATGGTCACGTACCAGGAAAGACCAGTGTGCCTTCTCTGATTTCAAGTGAAAACTCCAAAGGGATGTTATCTCCTTTCAAGTTATTTTTTGGACAGCTCATCCACCAAGGTGAGTTAAATGATAACGTGTACTAAATTTTTAAAAAAGTATCCAGTCTATCATTGATGGGCATTCGGGTTGGTTCCAAGTCTTTGCTATTGTAAATAGCGCTGCAATAAACATACATGTGGATGTGTCTGAATAAAGAAAATATGGCATATATACACCATGGAATACTATGCAGCCATAAAAAAGAATGAGTTCAGGTTCTTTGCAGAGACATGGACGAAGCTGGAAGCCATCTTTCTCAGCAAACTAACACAGGCCCAGAAAACCAAACACCACATGTTTTCACTCATAAGTAGGAGCTGAACAATGAGAACACAAACACACAGGGAAGGGAACAACACACACCAGGGCCTGTTGGGGAGTGGGAGGCAAGGCAGGGAGAACATAAGGACAAATACCTAACACATGCAGGGCTTAAAACTTAGATGACGGTTGATGGGTGCAGCAAACCACCATGACACATGCACACCTATGTAACAAACCTGTACCTTCTGCATGTGTATCCCAGAACTTAAAAGTTAAAAAAGAAAAAAGAAAAGAAATTATAACCTCTTGAACTTCAAAAAAAAAAAAAAAATTAAACAGGACCTACTCTTTCATCTTTTGCTGAAGGAAACAAACTTCAGAGGGGTGGAGGGGAGGGCAGTAAACCCTGGGAAAAGGCACCATGATCCACACCTTGATGGACTGTCTAAATTATTAAAATATCCTTGAAAAAAATGAATAGGTTCTTGCCTAATTACTCTGTTTCAAAGAAACACCTACACTACATTAGAGTACACAATAAAATAACTAAGGCGGAGTATCTCAATTACTTTTTAGGGTCCTTCATGAAATTTTATCAATGGCACCTTAAATTGTAAACACTACGGAGAAACTGCCAGAAGAATGAGGACTTGGCAGAAAATATATGTCTTTTGCTACAAGTAAGTAATGAGAAAACAAGAGCCAAATGTTTCTGTCTTTAAAGTTGGTTTGCTTACCCTCCAACTTTGACATTCATTTGGAAAATGAGGACATTTGATATACCAGGCTGCGTCTCGACGGCTCACTACATTGCAGTATAATAAGCTTATGTTCCAACAGCAGCTGGAGAAAGATGCTGTCACCCCAGTTAAACATCCAAGCATATGTCACCAAGCACTTACAATGAGCTCGGAATCTCGTCCCATGGAAATGACGGTTCGGTTCACGGTCCGGAGAAGCTTCTCCATGATAATCTGGACGTGCCTCTGAGTTGGCCCCTGAGGAAGGACCCACCAGTGAAAATCAACACCAAAGAGAAACATTAACATGCAAGCCCCAGTGGTTGTCATTGAATCCATTTACCCTGTAAAGAGTAAATCAATTATAACCCGTAATGAGATGAAAAATGGCCCTTGTCAAAGGCAAAAGCTCTCACAAAGAAAACTCAGGGGATTTTATTAATTATAGTCCATTAATGATAATTTGTTATATATATAATCATAGTAATTTAATTTAAGCAAACCTTAAAAATAAAAGAAAAATCTGTTTAAACAATATAATGTTTATGATCCCTGATTAGCCCACCAATTAGTTTTCTAAAGATATTTGGCCATCTGAAAATGGAAGGCAGGCAGATAACAGTCCTAGACAGTTCTGCATATCAAATGCAAATAACTTAAACAGTCACATAGGACAGAATGTTTAAACAGCATTTAGCAAACTAACATTCATACTGTGGTGGCATTTTCTATCAGTAAAAATGGACCCTTTTATTAGTGTGGGATGCGATTGTTGATTCTTCTTCGTGAATGTTGAATCTGATTAAACACGTGCTCTAGGCCTTTCCCAGCGTCACCACCCCCTCTGTGAGGTTTGGCCAAACAGCTCTTATCCCAAGCTTTTCTCCAATAAGAACAGGGAAGAGCCCGAAATGGCACCACTGGAGGCTGACCTTTGGGTGGAGGCTTCCAAAACCTCTCCAAAAGCAACACCTTTAGAAGAGCTGAGGTTTCCAGCATCGCCACGAACAGATTTATTCCAGTCTTTTCCTTCAAGATCACTAACCACGCTCTGAGAGAATGAGCCAGTGCTGCAGGGGAGTGGGTGACCTGGTATGTGGACATGGTGACTAGGAGGGACTTCCAACGTCTTGCAGGAAAGAGCCAGGCACAAGACTCATCTACTTAAAAACCCTGGCCACTCTGTCCAGGGCTAGGGGCAAAGACAGACAAAGCCCTGCTTTTACCTTTCCAGGCACACCTGGAAAATCAGTGGCATCACACGAGTGCTCAAACAGGTATGGTATGTTGGGAGTGAAAGGCACAGCGTCAGTAATTTTCCATATGTGCTGGCACCAACTTCCTGTTTATTTTTTCTTCTGTTTTCTAGAGATGGGGATCTCACTAAGTTGCCCAGGCTAATCTCAAACTTTCGGGCTCAAACGATCTGCCCACCTTGGCCTCCTCAAGTGCCAGGATTACAGGTGTGAGCGACTGTGCTGGGAAGACACCAACTTCTGATTTTTAAAAAAGTCCCTAAAACAAGCATACAATTTAGAAATGCAAAAGGAATAGGGCAGAGCTAGGAAAGCACAGACCTAGTGAGAGAGAGCCTGGGGGAAGAACAGAGCTGGTCTTCTACTTAGGACTCTCAAAGCACACCTGGCTTTTTTTTTTTTTTTAACTTTGTGCATGTATTACATTAATAAAAATAAGAAGAAAGAATGCAGGTAGTTAGCTAACTTTAAGCATCAAGGCCTTTTTGTCTGACTTTAGGGTGAAAATCTAGGTCCTGAGAGGCATTTCACTGAGAAGACACAGGAAACAAAAAAAACGATTTTCAATGCAGAAAGATAAATGTTGTAATGTAATAATCACCATATACACATAAAAATAATTTAATGGTGCAACTCTACCAAGACAAAAAGAGAGGCTAGACCTTAAAATTAAGGCCATTCATTCTTAAATGAATAAATTTGCACTGCAAGGCAAATGGCAGGTTCAAGCAAACGCCAGGACGTCATGCACAGAGCTGTCACTCACCACGTCCCTCCTGTACAGCACCTCCAAGATGTGGCTGAGCAGCTGACAACAGGCCTCCAGATCCTCCTGTCTCTCCAGATGGTACTTGAGCTGATCGGTCATCATGGGAAGCAGGATCTCTCTGCAGTCTACACAGGACACAGGGTTGCCAGTCAGCGGGATACCCACCAAGATGCAACTCGCGTTTGCTATAAGCTTGTCTGCCCTTTCAAGCATTTTGCATTTCCCTTGTACAACATGTGAAACTGACATCTGGAGGGGTCAATGACTTGACTGTGAGAACATCACATCTACTGTTAATGTAAATGATTCACACATAAACACACTTTCATGCATCTGTGTCTGTATCCCAGTAAACAGATGCTAATTTGCAAACATACATAATAGATATAAACACACACACACTTATATCCTGTTGTGTGCACATAAATGCAGACACAAATACCCTTGGGTTTTTTAATGAATTTTCTCTAACTATGAATTCACTAATTTGCAACATTAAAAGAAATATTTCCTACAACAAAAATTATTTGAATTGCAGCTTTTTTCATCTATGCCAAGGTGAGCCAAAGTATGGTTTCCTTCTCCAAAGTAGAAGATGCCAACCTTGGAATGTGGCAGTTTAAGGCACATAGAGTCCTTCTCAAGGCAGCTTTCTGGAGTAGGCTGAGGAGGAACCAGAAATGAAAACCAGGAGCAGAGGCCCCACTCTGGGAAGCATGGCTATACGATGAAGGAACGCCATGGTGAAAGGATCAGAGTCAAAGCAGGTTCGGATTTCCACTTGTTCTTATGATAGGAGCACAGGAAGGATGTTCAGAAAATAAAAGAGCAACAGGGAAACAGATACAAATAAGATGAAAGGTGAAATGCAAGCCTTAATTGTCTCTTCCAGTTGGGAAATCCAGTTTAACTGCAGCAACATCCACTCTCCAACATGGGCTACCTATGTCTAATACCAGTTCTGTGTTTTGACACTAGCCCAGCAATTCTTGTTTCCATTAAATGCAGAGCACGAGAGGAGGCAGCGCTGCTCTAAACCCTTAAATAGACTTAGCCGATTTTCAGGATTTTATATTTTAAGACTTACAACATTAATGATACATAAAAACAGGCTTTGCCTTAATGTTTCTTTTACATAAGAAAACTATAAGCATGCAATATTAGAATGGTTCCTTTAAGTACACAGAGCACACTTGGAGCTTTCCCAAGAACTACACTATAATGAAGGACTGGGGTGCAGACAGAGAAAAACAAAGTTGAGAAGAAACACAAACCCTTCTACTCCATTATCTCCAATGGATCACATGTGGGCAGCTCATGTCAAGGCCTTTCCCAATTCTATTTCTTATTGATTCCCCAGGAAAGGACTGATAGCAACTCCATTTTTCCAAAGAGTTTTGTCCAGTTAATATGGGAAAATATGAAATTACCTGTTGATTTCTCAATGCCAGTAGTCAACACTTAGGCAGAAGTAATACATGACCTGCTAAGTGCTGCACATCTGGAAAGAGGCCAAGTCAGCCTCAAAGGCTATGGTATCTGGAATTTCACAGGAGGTCAGTGAGGGAGAGCACAGTGCCAAAATGGGCTGCCCCTCTAGGAGCCTCTGCCCTGGTGTTAGAGCCACCTGAGAACAAAGCGAAATGAACAAGAAAATGACTTCATGGGAGGTCTCATCTCGTTCATTTCTCACCAAGAGAAAGGAACAAGAAAATGACCTCATGGTATTGAATCCAGCCTGGAAGCGATAACACACGGGAAACATGATTTCCACAAATATCCCTAAATCTCAATTGCTTTCCTATAGAAGCTCAATGTTTATGAACTACATCCAACCTTAGTAACTCTGGAGCTGCTGACCTTAACCACAATGCAGCATCCAACATAGGGTTTAACTCCAGATGCTCTAGCCCAGCTGGCTGCAATGCTTCCTCAGCAAACCCTTATCCAAGCCCAGCCCTGCCAGCACTCTTCCTCGTGGTGCCCCACCATGATATCTCCCAAATGAGTCCTCCCTCCCTTAGGCAGGAAACATATCACACACTATGCCCACCTCAACATGGGGAGAGCCCTGAGCCAACCTTCTCACCTGGTCATCCCTATCCCTGCCACCACTCTGGAGAACAAGCTGAATTTCCACGAAACCTCAGAGGGAGTAGTCAGAACCACTAAGATCCGAGCAGGTGATGACAGTCCCTGAAAATGTGACTAAGGAAAAAAATGACTACATAAGCTTAGTAAGGCCATCTTCCGAAGCAAGCTTAGGATGGACCCGAGAGAGGGAGAAGGTCTAATGGACCAGCAAGTACAGGCTGGGAGAAGGGTGTGTGCATAAGTGATTCCAGAAAATCAGAGGAACTTAGCTCTGGGCTCAGAGACATCAGAGCTGACCCTGTAGGCTCTGGTACCCAGATGTCCTGGCCTAAATCCATCCCTCACCGCACCATTTATCCGTCATGCTAGGCAGGCAGTTGTGGTCTGTGCTGCTTTCAGAGCTAACTGAGTGTGCTGGTCTCATTTGTTAGAATTACTCTCGGGAGAAGGAAGGGATGTCTGCCTGTTAATCTCTGGCTGAGAGATGCTATCGACCATCTTTGTCTACCTGGCAGGAACATCCAGCATACACCCTACCTGGAGGACTGTGCTACCTTCACCTGTTTGCTATCCAACCTCTCTTGACAAGAAACAACAAAACTTTTGGAAATGTCACTGTCATTTTGTCCCACATAAAGATAATTCATCCACTAAGCCCCCAAGAAAATTTTTTAAAAAATTGTTATAATCACCCTGATAGATCAGAATCCAACTGCATATCAGCCTTCATGACCCAGCCACCCATGGCTGGGGAGGTGGGGCTATAGCTACTTTAACTGGGACAAAATGAGATGTTGCTTGAGTAAGGACTTTGCAAAAAGCCATCCAACATGCCTCAGTGAGAAGTCTCCCCCAGCACCATCAGCAACAGGAAACTCCACACCTGACCCCAAAACAGAACCAGGTAACTGAGGAGGAACAGCTGGCAACCAGGCTTTCCCTAAAGGCCAAAGGTCACTCTGCCCATACCAGATATTTCGACCAGGCCCCTAGGCAGAGGGTCACACAGGCTGTGGCACTTTATAGTACTGTCCATCACCTGGTCCACCACAACCCATTCCAGGCCCTCAGAGAAAGACAGGTAACTCCCCAGAGCCACTCAGAGAGGATGGGAGGACCGAGGCTGAAGGCAGCAATGCCAAGGAGTGGAGCTCGCTGGTGACCTGTGATCTGCAGGCCTCACCACAGCCCGAGGTGGACCCAGGTACAGCTCCGTTCTCAAAACACCTGAAATGCTGATTGCTTTATTGATCTGTTCCTCTTTATTGGGATGCAATCTCCATTAACAGCAGAAGCCTTCTTATTTTCCTTAAATGGCATATCCAAGCACAAAACCAAGGCCTGATGATAGTGGTGGTATGAGTGTGTGTGTGTTGGATTAACTTGCAATTACATGCATGTGGTAGCAAATTAAAGTCTGCAGTTAAAAACGCGTCTGCCACTCCCTGCCCTCAATAAATGGTAGCTATTGATAACAATAATACAAATATCATTATACAAAGTCAGCCTTTTCAACTAAAAGTATACAAAGAAAACTAAAGCCTTACAGCTGCGCTATCCAGCACAGTAGCCACTCAGCTGCCCTCCCCAAAAGCGAAAACCTAAGTTTCTTAAGACCTCATTTTTTAAGGGGTTTCTCTCATTCTGTATTTCTGTCTACAGATAGTAGGATTTTCAAGAAGTGGTGGGAGTACACATTTTAAGTAACAGTAAGAGTCTTGAATTTTATCTTAAGATAGCATATCAAGAGCTCTGAGGAATGTACACTACTAACACAGATGGACAGACAGATGGACAGATAGACGAACAGACAGACAGATGGACACCCACACGCACCTACACACACCCTATAATGACATATTTTAAAGCATGAACAGCTGTCTCTGGCAGTCAAGAAGAGGAATCTCCTGTCTTCCTCAGAACATCACACCTAAATGTTCTGAATACTTTTCCCATGGACAAAATGTCATTTCTATGGGTTTGGCATTGATAGTCCCATTAGTTTCAAAACAGATGGCCTGGGAACCAAACAAATAATCCACCAGGAGGATTAAAAGGGGGGGAGGGGTCTTATATTTTAAAGAAAAACACATTGTCGTTTGAAAACTCTGGAACAAATACTTACCAGAAGTCCAGAAACCTGGGTCACTTTATGGGATATGGGAAAAAGCTTTTAATTGGTTTACTCACACATATGAAGAAATAATGCAATCCCCTTGCTGGCTCTTTGCTTTGTGTCTTGGGCAAGTTACTTAAACTCTCTAGGTCTTAATTTTTCTTATGTCAAAATGGGGATGTTGTAGGCTCTCAGGCTGACTGTGAGGACTAATGATAGGAAGTGTGTATTTAGCAAATATGAGCCTACAACAAATGCTGGTAACAGAAGGAACAGCATTATACAAAGTCAGCCTGTTCAACCAAAAGGACGCAAAAGAAAACTAATACCTCAGAGCTGTGCTATCAACATGGTAACCTCTGAGCATGTGAAATCTAATCAGTGCCATGGAGGAAGGGAATTTTTAACTTAATTTCATTTTAATTAATATAAACTCATATGTAAAAAGTGCTACTTGACTTACTTATTAGAAACCAATGTTTGGAACAATTGGGGTATGTGAATCTCATTTTTCAAAGGTGAATTACATTCAATGATGAAAAGAAAGATCGAGCATCTGGTGAAAATTTAATATCCAAACTGAGATGTGCTGTAAGTGTGAAACACTGGATTTCTGAGACTTCATAAAAAAAAGATAATCAAAAATTTATATCATTAGCAATGTTTAGAGTAAATTCATGTTGCAGTGATGTTTTAGATAAAATACACTGTTAAAATTAATTTCACCAATTGCCTCACTTTTTTTTCTTTTTTTTGAGACAGTCTTACTCTGTAGCCCAGGCTGAAGTGCAATGGTGCAATCTCGGCTCACTGCAACTTTCACCTCCTGGGTTCAAGTGATTCTCCTGCCTCAACATCCCAAGTAGCTGGGATTACAGGCGTCTGCCAACACACTCAGCTAGTTTTCGTATTTTCATTAGAGATGGGGTTTCACCACGTTGTCCAGGCTGGCCTCAAATTCCTGATCTAAGGTGATTCACCCACTTGGCCTCCCAAAGTGCTGGGATTACAGGCATAAGCCACTGTACCCAACTGCCTCATTTTTTAAAATGTGGCAACTAGAATTTTTTTAATTACATACTTGGCTCACATTCTATTTCTGCTGGAAAGCACAGTCTCAGAGTACACTAGAAAGCTGATGTTAGAGACTCTGTGTGTGACTTCTCATTTTCATGAACTCTCGTTTACTGTAAGCAGAGCCAAGGCCACAGCTCTCTCCTATCAGACACCCCATCCCATGTACGTGACTTCAGGACTGCCAGTGCTTGTCAGTGCTGACTCAGGCTACGGGGACCTGTGAGGAAGTTAGAATCAGCTAGGACAGCTGTCCTGGTTTCCTCTGCCAGGCATAGAGCAATAAAAGTGACCAGGCAGGCCCAGGCTCCATGAAAATCGGCTGTGAGGATTACACCAGCCACTCTTTCACAGCCCCTTCCTAGTGTGATCCACAATGATTACAGACAGCAATAATTCAACATCTGTTCATCCTCAGCTGCAAGGGCTGAAGCCAGCATGATTAATGCTCTGGTAATGGGGACAGAGTAAAAAAATATTAATCTTTATAAAAGGTATTCAACAAGCATTATCAGCTTATAAATGTCCAAGCAGAATATCTGACCATAACCCCATTACAGCTCTACATTAAAGCAAGATGCAAATACAAGAACGAATTTGTCCATTTAAAACACTCATTTTTATGAACACTGAGTAATGTACTTCTTAATTTTTAGTTTGGTCACATTAAAGAAATGATCCATAAAGTACATTTAATAACCCTGTGAGTGTTACATAGAACTGAGATCCAGAATAACTCTTTACATGAGAATTAAACATTAAGAATCATATACATTGGGGGTGTTTGCTATTCATCTTGTATAGTCAATCATCTTATTTTCCAACCATCTAAGAATCCTGGACCCGCATGTTTCAACACATTCAAGTGCTTTTCTCCCTCCATTCAAGTCTTCAAACAACAGAAATACAGAAGATGGTATCCACACTGGAAGGAATCACAGAATCATCTACTTAGCTCCACACTTCACAGACGTGGGAACTGGGAGCTGAGTCAAGGGACCTTCAGGATTGCACCCCTATGTAGCATGGGAGCCAGAATTATTAGATGTCTGATTCCTCAGCTGGAGCTCTGCAGGGTAAAGGATCCATGCAGATGCACATGTGTGTAAACCTGTATGATTCAGGCGTATTTACATATCAAATGCAAAGCAAATTATTCAAGAATCATTTTAACCTAACAAGTCATGAAAGTTAGCAGTACCAGAGAATAAATCAGTATCAAGTCACTCTTGGTATGTCACTTATCCTTTCTGCACGTTAGTTTCCTAGTCTGTAGTGTTCAGATTGGAACAGGGCTATTCGGCAGAGGGCTGAAATTGTCAGAAATGCAGGAATCTGCAATTCACCCTTGAGGTATTCAATATCATGGAATTTGAAAAGGTGACAGAGCAAGCAAAAGGGTGTTGGAAGTTGGAAGGAAGGGGCACAGTAGCACATGGACTATTGTACAACAGGAAAAAGAAGTTTGTCAAAGATCTGTTTTCTGGATACCAGCACAAGGCTTTGTAAAAAACTGAGCCATCCTTTAAAGGAAAGCAGTGGAGCAGCAGATATTTTGTATCTTTTGCTTTGGAAAACTAAGGATTAAAATTCCATGACTCTGCTAGTAACAATTTCTCAGAAGAAAGAAATGAAAGAAGAGCCAATGGAGAAAAATCACAGTTGAGTCCCTTTTATTAGTAGTTGAAAAAATTTGCATGATGCAAGTAAAATACCAGAAATCATTGTGTGGGAAGACCTGGTCAGGCAGGAAGTCCATTCTCTAGGTGGAAGGAGGTACATCAAGCATATGGCTTGTGTTAAGGTCAGAAAGAATTTGCAGGGCTGTCAGTCTGCAGGCAGAGTCTCACCATGTGGAGGATGAGAAAACCAAGAGAGAGAATCCACAGGGCTGTGGAATTGTGAGTATTTTTTAAAACGGGAATAAAGTTGACAAAAAACATAGGTCTTGGTCAATATGGTCCTGCACACACTCCCCTCCACGTTGCTCTGATAATAAAATACATATGTTAAAACTCTGTGTTGTGTTGCAGTTTATCTTAGGGAAAGGACTGTGCCCCCAGGGAGGAGTTTATGTCCAGGAAAAGACAGAGGTCCTGAAGCAGAACCTAGGAGACTATGAGCTGATCTGGGGCTCTTCCCACTGTCCCAGGCAAGTTACTGTATGCAACATATCATGCAGTCACAGAGCTCAGCTCCCAGGAGCTAGAAGAAATCATGGATTAGGGAGACTCAATGACTTGCTTTCCTAGTGCCCAATGTGCACATGACTAAATACAGGACAATTGACGTAGCCTCTTCTCAGATAATTCTTCTTGCATTCATCCAGCAACAGCAACAGAAGCCCAGAAGTGACAGCAGAACTCAACAAATGGTGATAAAGTTTACACCAACTACACCATAAAGAACTGTTGGCACCACCAATTTGATCACAGATAAGAGTCCCCACATAAAAAGAAGAGGGAAACTATTAAAACTCCATCAACATATGTGCACAACACTGTATACTTTATATATTTATTTGTATGTTTATTCACTTGTTTTTATTTTGTTTAGTTCCATATGGCATTGGAAGCAGTTTTCAGAATGCATTACTCATGTGGTGGGTGTGAAACAGTTCAAGAAAAAAGTGGGCTGATGGATTTGTAAGAAGCCACCTCTTCAATCAGCACCATGGCGGTGGACAGCTCCCTGCCAGGCATTCAGTTTGCAGACCAGGGCTTCTGGCTGAACTCTGGTGTCTTTCTCTGAGCATTGAGATTATCACTCTTTTCCAATTTTACATTTTTAAGCAGATGACTCTGAAGACTCTCAGAGGAAGCAAACTGTCTAACCAATGGTCCTGAGCACACGGTAGATACTCAATGAATTATGATGAAATTGAAATGGATATAATTAAAAACCTGAAATTGAGTTCACCCTCCTACATTCAATAAATCATTTCTAAAATCCTGCAATGTTTTAACAAATGGTCTTTTCAAAAACATATATAATGAAAGATAGAGAATGACATACAGAATGAGGGATGAAAAAGGTGCAATATTACAGATAAAAAGTTTTCTCGGGGCATGAAAAAAACAGAAGAGAAAATGATGTTTACATTCCACCATTATTTAAAAGAATCAGTCTTCAGGGTTCACAGCTGGTACAGTTCATTAGAAGTCATCAGCATAACTATCTAATTAAAGTACTCCAGAATACTATATGAGTGGTACATTAAGTGACTGTGGAAAAATTGGCCCCAACCCCAATTTTTCCTTGTGTACAACATCTATCAAGTTAACAAAACTACTGCAGAGTCGCTCTGGGTTTAAAATCTCTTTCAACACAGCAAAATATCTTTCTATTTTCCATAATAGCAAAGCTCAAGAGATTTTATTTTGGTTTATGAATTAAAACATTAAGAAGGCATATTATGGGTCTGTTTTAAACATGCAGCTTTTCTATAATTTCAGGCATAATAAGTTGATTAATAGGGTAATTTTGGGGATACAAATTTTCTATCATGGATCAAATCACAAAGATAATAGTATAGAAATCTGGCTTCAATATTTCCTAATAGCTAGTCCCAATAGGTGTCTGGGACTTTGCCCTCAGATTTCAAAGGGCTGCTGTAACTAATGTTTCCACCGTTAAAAAGGAGAGTTTTACGCTGCTTGCTAACTAGAAGAATCATTCACCTTGAAAAAAATAAGAATAAGGAAAATAATTTAAACTCTCCAGGCCTACACTTTCAAGAAACTCTGTATTGCTGAAAAATTGAAGCAAATGAGTTTGAAAAGACTCATGAACACTGTCTACAAGGAGCCTGTTTGCTGTAGTGAAGGGAGGAGCCCCAGGAGGGCCAGGGTATGAGGGAATGGCCTCTTTCCCATTCCTACTCACTGCCAGAGCCCAACCACCAACAGACAAACAGAAAACTAAGCAGTGTGCCAAAGAATAGCAGGTTTACACAAAAGCAATCTAGTGAGTATTAAACTATTTGCAAGATCAAAAAGGGACGGTCTTGCCACTAAACTTTACTCTCGAAATCTCACATTCCCCTCAAAAACTAGGTGAGGACAAAATGATAAATACACAGTAAGCTCCAAAGAAAACCTGTCCATTGCTTTGGCCACTATCGAAATGGGAATATGGAAAAATTACATCTTGAAAGGCAAAGAAGTGACCCACTGTTCATTGAAACAAGCTTCCAAAAGGTGTCAGATTCAGAAGGGGCCAGTGGGTGAGAGATCATGTTCCAGGAAGACTCACCTCCACTCAAAGGCCTCTTACAAGTATGGCCAATGCTCTTTACTAATTTAAAAGTCAGTATTAGCTCAGGTTGATTCATTTTATTCCAATTTCTTTAATATTAATGTTACACATTTTTGTGAGCACAAATCCTGAACATCAGTGTTCTAGTGTTTATTTACACTAAAACTTTTCATTTCTATAAGATTTAAGCTTTAATTTTCACAGCTTTTGTCAGCTAAGTGGTCAACAATACAATCACATGGAAACAAAGCTACAAAGGCGCAATGATGAAGCTTTGACCTTTCCATCTCTTTGTATCTATCTTGCTTTGAAAATCTTCTCACTCCACACCACAGATTATATGCAAGAGTCATCTTTTGGTGAAGCACATACTCTGTTAACCAGCTTTCAAGTAGTCAAGTCACACCGCGAGACAAAGCTTAAAGCCATCACAGCTCATTGACTCATGCACACAGCCCATTCACTGACTCTCATGCACAGCATGCTAACGATTTACAAGTCCTCCACCTCAGCAAAGGGGCAAGGGTGGGAACGTCCAAGGTAGATGTCTCACCAGCATGGGGACCAGCTCCTCTGCACATCTTCTTCTTAGGAACACTGTTGTGCCCTCTGTATCACCGCTATACATTTAAAATGACACAAATGAAATGTTGTAATGGCAGAGATTTACCTCAAAATATCTGGAGGAGGGGCATGTAGATAAAATAGATGGATAATAAGTTGATAATTTGTGGAGCTGAGTGATGAGTACACTGGCGTACATTATGCTCTTCTCACTGCTCCTCTGTAAGTTTGAAATTTTCCATAGTTTTAGCAAAAAGTATCTTGAACACATCGATCTGAACTGCACCCCCCTCCTCATCATATTTCCAGAAAACAGAGGGATCATTAGACCAGATGCAAATAGAAGATCATCTTGATTTTATAAAACTGCTCGGAGAAGACTCTCCTCACCTCAAGTCTCTCACTCATCTCCCTCTCCCTTTTCTGCTGATGTTACTCCTCCAATAAGACCTCTCCTTTCTCCCCTATGATCAATTCATTCCAAGCCAAGAACAGAAAAGAATGCCAATTTCCCCAGGTAAACCCAAACCTTCACTTCCCTTCAATCAAGTCAACCACATGCATGTAGCTGGTCATGCTTCTTTCTCTGTGCTGCCTCTTGGTTAGGAATACCCATATGCATTTCATTCATTCAATAAATAAGCACTACAGGCATGCTGAGGCCAGGCATGCACTATGTAGAACAGCAAAACCTAGATGAACAAGGCCCAGCTTGGAAAGCTCTCATCCTATGGAGGGCCCACCAGTAAGCAAGTAAGAAACATAACGATTCCACATGGGGAGTGTGCCACGAGGAGCCATGAGGTGGCATGTAGCAGGTATTTTAGGCAGGGTAATCAGAGTTCTCTTGGAGGAAATACTCTGTGATGGTTAATTTTAAATGCCAAATGACTGCACCACGGATACCTAGAGAGCTGGCTGAACATTATTTCTGAGTGTGTCTGCAATGATGTTTCCAGCACAGATGAGCATTGGAATTGGTAGACCAAGTAAAGCACATCCACCCTGCAGAGTGTGGGTGGCTATCATCTAGTCCTTAAGGGCCTGGACAGAACAGAAGGGCAGCAGAAGGTTAAATGCTCTGTGAGCAAATGGCAGCAGTGATACAGCCCTGGTGTCCTCATTCAGGTCAGTCCCACATGGGCTGGACCACACACAGCTGTCTTGCTTTGACAAGCCCAAAGACATGTCTCCTATGAAGTGCAACAAACTCAACTGGATGTATCTAGAGTCCATGTTCTCAAAGACAGAGAAATGGGGAAAACAAGGCCAGAAACAACCAAGGCACTGTAAGGCCTGGCCTACTGGGACCCAGACCCGTCAATGAAAGGCTTTTCTGCAGAGGAACAATACCACTTTCAGAATTCACTGCCAGCCTCTTGCAAACAGATCCACTTGTCATTGTATCAGGGAGAGATAAAAAGAAATGTTTTAGTGCAAAGCAACCGGTGGGTCTCTTTTAGTGAGTAAGGCAACACACACACTGAGAAGTGAAGACTTGGGAATCCTACTTCACCCAGGGAGCCGCCACGAAGGAACCTGGAAGACACATACAGTGATGCATTCTCCACATCCTCCAGAGGATGTTCACTGAGGGCGAGTGCATTCAACAGCACATGCAGCTAAATCCAGCTATACCAATTTCTAGAAATGGAGAGTTCATTTGACTGATTCCACTGGGATCGGGAAACAGGACAAAAGCAACCACATTTGTACAAATAAACAAGAAACAGAAAAGGCATGAAAATCAGATTCAACATGTCTCATCAGAAAATGGTTTGGCTTTAATTTTTATACCAAAGGTGGCACAGAATATTTTGCAAAATTAATGACACCTTTTGTGAGAATGGACCAACTGGAAGATTTCTGGTGATAAATCTTTCCTGATTAGAACGTAAGATGTCTGTTGGCTGCTTTGAACAAGCAGAGAGCTTGTAGATGAGAAAAACTGAGGTTGTTTTAAGAAAGACGCTTACAACTCAAAGCCAATAAATGGGACCATTTTCACATTGGCCAAAGCATTCTGAAATGCTTCTAGGCAACCACTAAGCATTTAGAAGTACATTTGGGCTGCAAATTATGGCTTAGACAACTTCTACTGATGGGGCAATTCTGGAGCTGCTTGTAAGACATGAAGCTTCAGGCTAATTCTGGTTCATTGAGCCCACAATAATTTGGGATTCATATGTTTCATACAATCTCATTTACTACATTGGGTACCACTTGCTCATACTAAGATCAAAATCCTAACTCCGTACTTGAAAAGATGATAGTAGGTTAATTATTTCAAAATATTATACTACCTGGTAATTCCATATTAAACAAACCTAAGTATTTATTCACATGCTGCATGCTTCTAAAACAGGACTTCAGGCTGTCTAAGATAAAAGGCTTAGAGAACAAGAATGAAAACAGAAATGGGGCATAGCAAAGAGCTAGAGAAACACAATTACAAACACCTAAGCCAACATAAGCATTGAATATTAACAGTAAGTTTCCTTCAAGCTTTCTATGAGCTAGAAAAATGAGTAAGTTTTAATAGAAAAAAAATCTGTTTTAAATATGTTTAATTGAATCTTTTGTAGCTTATGTCCTTATTCAAAGAAACTAAGTGACATACAGAACAAAGTTTTGCAACAGAAATTTTGAAATATATGTAAATGTATCCTGGAGAAGGCCTTCATTAAATCAACATTCAAGAAAAATCAAGCACAATTCACTGACAATTTACTGACAACTGTTATTCATAAACAGTTGACACTTGACAGTTATTAATTTGATGAAGATACTGATGACAGTAATGCTGGTGATGGAGTATGTCTCTGTGTGTGTCTTGGCATTGAATGGTTAGGAGATGTGGCATCAGTAACCCACCTAAGAAGACCCAGATATAAAACTTTCATAGCATTTTACCTTCTGTGGTATAAAGCTTAGTCAGTGTAGAAAGAAACCCTGAAGCAGGATCCTTAACCATCACCTCTATCATCAGCCTTTCCTTAAGCCCCTAGAGTCCCCAGATTTGGGAAGACTTCTGGTGAGTGGGCAATTCAGTCTCCAGTGGGAAACTGAAATATGAACAGTCAGGAATAATGGCTCAATGGAGGGTCATGTGCTTTGAGTCCCAGAAAATGGTACGAGCTGACTTTCTTTTATGAAAGTAAGAAATGGCTTCTGACTCAAAGAGAGGTCTACATGGAAGAGCTGCAGAAAGCCAACCACTTCTTGGTTTGATTTGTTTCTTCTTTGTTTGATTATGTGGGAGAACAACACTCCCACATAAATGAAATCAACATTTTCTTTCAATATCAGCCTTAGCGATAAGTGTACACTCTGGTGCATTTTATAAGGTTAACTCAAGAAAAAAAATTAAAATCTGCATCCCAGAAGGCACAAAGGACCAAGCCAGGCACCGAGTGCACTCTGAATCCAGCCGGTAACTGAACGGGGACATCCCAAGTCTGGGATGGCCCATCGATTAAAGCACAGGGGAACTGCAAACACCAACAAGACTCAGGACAGCAGAAAATGAAGGCAGCAGCCAAACATCCGGGCACAAATGGAACGGAATAAATCCATGCCTCTCAGCCAGAATGTCAATCAACAGACTTCACATTTGCCTCCAATAAATGAGGAAGTTTGTGGAATTATGCAGAGGTTTTAAGCTTTCAACAAAACTGCTTGACAAGTGTAAAATATTAATTCAATCTGTCCAAATAGAAAGGAAATGATTAATAAAAAGGGCAGGGAGATAACATGGGGAAATATAAGGTGTTCTGCAGGATAAATGAGTTGAAGAATCATTAAAATTCTTATTACTTTGAGTAGGATTCAAAGAAACACTGTAAAAGAATGCAAAGTTCAGAATAAGACAGAACCATTACTTCCAGATTTAAAGAAAAGTTGAATTATTTTCCTTGCAATCATCACAATGGAGGCAAGTGATTGCCTCCCCAGGACAGACAATCACAAATCTTAAAGGCTACAATGTATGCTGATTACCCTAGGACTTCGGTATACACCTAAATTACAAACTCCGAGCTTCCGCCTTCATTTCTCAATGATCTATTACCTGCACTACATGTCAATCACCCTTCTCTTGCAAGGTTTAAATCTTCCTGTCTTATAATACAGTGGTTTTAATTGGTTGCAGCCTTCACTTCTTTCATCAAGAGGAGGCAATTCAGAGGGTCAATGTCTTCAGAAAATAAATAACGAGACAGGGGAATAATTCTTAGGTTTCCACTCACCATGCTGTGTGAAGAGGTCACTGTGGACAATTTCAATCAAGCAGTAGAGTTTCTGGATGGTCAACAAGCCAACAGGAACATTGAGGATGAACTCAGTAAACATTTTGCTATGAGGAAAAACACAAGGGAAATAATTTGGAGACACACAGCAAAAGGATCCGATGCCGTTACAATACTGAGAATGCAAGGTCATCACATGGTCATTAGTGTCACCGTTATGTTCAACACAGCCCCTCAGGCACTATGGGTCAATAACTCATTCCGAGAAATGATGTTATAAAAGTGTTTGTTTTCACTTCACAACCACTAACATGCCCATAATCCAAAAGACATACAATAACAAGTGTTGAAGAGGATATAATGAAATGAGAACAGTCACACCAAGCTGATGGGAAGGTGACATAGGGCAGTCACTTTGGAAAACAGTTTGGCATTTCCTCGAAATGCTAAACATAGTCACCATATGTCTCAGCAATTCCACTTCCAGGTATATACCTCCCCTGACCAAAAAAATGAAAACATATATCCACACAATTTGTCCATGAATACAAGTGGTATTCTTCATCATACTCAAAAAGTAAAAACAATCCAGAAGTCCATCAACTGATGAATGGATGAACAAAATGCAGTATATCCATACAATTCTTCTCCAAAAAGGAAGAAATACTGATGCTAAACTGTGAAGAAACCTTGAAAATATTATGCTAAGTAAAAGAAGCCAGTACAGAGGCCACACGTTGTATGATTCCAGTCCTATAAAATGCCCAGAAAAGACAAATGTGTAGATGAGAAAACAGATTAGTGGTTACCTGGGACTGGCTAGGAAGGAAAAGTGACTGGGATGGACACTGGGCTATTGCCGGGTTAGAAAAAGGCTCTAAAATTGGACTCTGGTGATCGTTGCACAGCTTCATAAATATACTAAAAACTGCTGAATTGAACTGTCTAAAACAGGTGACTTTATCGTTTGTAAATAATATCTCAATAAAGCAATTAAAGAAACACTTTCACAAAAGGCTAACAGGCCTATGAAGAAACAGTAGAAGAGAAGCTTTTGTTAGTAACTATATAAACATAAATTAAAATGGTGAGACGGTTCCACCAGTCACACTGGCAAGGTTCTATAAAATGGTAATTCCCAGTATTGGCAATTTTTGGGAAAACAGACACCAGCATATACTGGGAGAATGTTGGTTTTACCTTCTGGAGGCGGGCAACTAGATAACATCTACTGAAAATCCTTTGAGAAAATGCAATACCACGTAATACCATCTCTCTTTTTATCCTAATGATATAAAATAAGAGTAGATACTACAATTAAGCTACAGGAAATTTTATCCTAGCATTTTACAATATTAAAAAAAAAAAAAAACCCGAATACAACTCAACAGCCATCAGGTAGCACAGTAGCTAGAGGCCTATTCTTTGCAATCAAAAACCCCTGGTTGGCCTTGAACCACTGCCATTCACCAGCTGAGTTATCATGGACAAGTTATTGAGGGTAAAATTAGGCTAACGATAGAACCTATGTCATACCATTGTTGTAAAGATGAATGGACTAACACAAGTGCTTTGTGTAAAGCCTATTTTACATGGTGAAGGTACATAATAGATGTCGGGTCTACTGTTGCTGCTTAAAGATAGGCCAGCATGGGATGGAATCAGCATGAAAGTTATTAACAATGAAGATGCAGAAGACGCCCTTATGGCATGGGAGAGAAAGATGTCTTAAGTGCAGGAGCTGATCACAAAGAATGGTGATTTTTTTTTATTTGAGACAGAGTCTCGCCCTGTCACCCAGGCTGGAATGCAATGGCGCAATCTCAGCAGTGCAATGGCACAATCTCAGTTCACTGCGACCTCCGCCTCCCAGGTTCAAGTGATTCTCCTGCCTCAGCCTACCAAGTAGCTGGGATCACAGGCATACACTACCATAGCCAGCTAATTTTTTGCATCTTTAGTAGAGACAGGGTTTCACCACGTTGGCCAGGCTGATATCGAACTCCTGATCTCATGATCCACCCACCTTGGCCTCCTAAAGTGCTGGGATTTCAGGTGTGAGCCACCCTACCCAGCCAAGAATGGTGACTTTTTCAGGGGTGTGGGTGTGTCTGTGTGTGTGTGTGTGTGTGTGTGTGTGTGTGTGTGTGTGTGTGTGTGTGTGTGCGTGAGCGTATGTATGGGACCCAGCACTTTTGGGTAGTGGACTTACGTTTGAGTGATCCTCTTCTGTCATCTGTTCTGTTTATTGAAAGATTAACCAATATTCTAAATAGGAAAAAATATGTTGTGATTTTCAATGTCATTTTCTAAATCAGTGTAACAGGTACTGAGGAGGAACACAGAGATGCACAAATCGCAGAGAGGCCAGCAGCAGCCTGCACCGGCCCTGGACAAGAAGGTCTCCCTGGGATCTCCAAGCACACGGCTCAAACACCAACTGTGAGCATCGATGATACCCCTCCATCAGTGAGGGGCTAATTTGTGTGTACAATAAGGACAGGCCCGGCTCAAGCACAAACTGTGAGCACTGACGATACTCCCCCATGGGTGAGGAGCTGATCTGTGTGCACCATGAGACAGGCCTGCAGTATGGCCACAGCCCACACCAGCATTAGCTTTCTCCACTTCCTCTCAGTTTTTCAAGACCTGAGCTGCTCACATATGAGAGTGCCATGGAAGCATCTGGGGTGAGAGGTTTGTAAAAAACAAATGACTAGGCCCCACCGAGCAGTTTCTAATTCAGAAGGTCTGGGGAGGAAGCCAAAGTTTGGCTTTCTCTAACAAGTTGCCCAGGGCTACCAAAGCTGCCATATCAGGACCCACTCTTGGAGAAGCATGTGCCAAGGAGAGGACACTGCAGCACGCCAGGTGGGCAGACACCACCCTTGAGCCTGTGTGTTTCTCCTTTTCTCATTTAGGGCCTGCAAAGCTTAGGACGAGCACTGCTAGTGCCCCAGGAGCAGAAGATAAATGTTTCCCTGCAGGACACTAAATCCTAGGGAACATCAGATTCACGATGGTTCGTGGGGAACAGCGTCTCCCAGAGAGCCTCTTGCCCTTCAATTCCAGGGCACGAGTGACCTATGGTAGACATAAAGTACAGGAAAGATGATCACCTTTTATTCAGTTTCACTGCTCAGTGGACAGATGGCAATTTACTAATATTTAGGAGGGCTTCATTGGCCAGTAAAAAATGGTGTCTTCACTCACAGGTAGGTTATTGTGTCAAATCAAAACCAAAACAAAAAGTAGTTGAGGATTGTGATATTAAAAGTCTGGGGTTTAAAAGACCATGCATCCCTTGGATGGGAGCAGTGGCACATGTCCGTAACCCCAGTGCTTTGAAGGCAGGGGCGAGAGGGGCGCTTGAGGCCAGGAGTTTGAAGCTACAGTGAGCTATGATCACACCACTGCACTACAGCCTGGGCAACAGAGTGAGACCCCTATCTCATAAAAAATAAATTAAAAAAGTTGTGTATCCCATTTGCTCACAATGGCACTTTTCAGAATGCAGTGATACCAACAGATTAGGGAACATGCAGGGCACCTGGCCACTGAGAGGTGGCCAGGTAGGGAGGGAAAAGGAAAGATTAGGTCTCCAACCTCACTCCTTGATCTGAAAGCCAAATAAATGACCAGCTTCCTCAAAGTCTGTTTGTGGGGTTTTCTAAAAATTATTTTCTTAGCAACTTCTGAGTCTTCTGCTTGAAGCTCATGGCCCCTCCCAAAGAGAAGCTGCCTCTATTATAGAAGCAGGAGCTGGCACACGCATATAAAAGCTCCTATGTAAGGATTTTTAGGTGCTGAAAACAAGAGCAAAACCAACAACCACATATTGAAATTCAAACCTCAAAGAATGCAAAATGCCAAATGGGCATTATATACCAATTAGATTGTAAACAACCTTCTTAAAAAATAATGTGATGTGATGAAACCCCGTCTCTACTAAAAATACAAAAAATTAGCCGGGTGTGGTGGCGCAGGCCTGTAGTCCAGCTACTCAGGAGGCTGAGGCAGAAGAATCACTAAACCTGGGAGGCAGAGGTTGCAGTGAGCCAAGATTGTGCCACTGCACTCCAGCCTGTCTCAAAAATAACAGTAATAATAACAATGATAATATTGTGATAGTTGACTGCTGATGCTTTTTCCATATAATGTCATAATTATCAAAGAATCACAGATACCACCAGCAGCACATGTTCCAGAACGATCCAGGGCACTGACATATGGAGACATGAGGCAGAACCTGAGCATCCCATAAACTGAGTGAGGATGTCACACACAGCACGTGACAAGCATTCGTCTGGGCTGTATACTTACCTGAGTTCTTTGGGATCAAACACCAATTTCACATCATTGACGATCGTTGGTAAGTATTTCAGTGCTGCCCCCTGCAAACCAAGAAACAGGCAGCTAAGCAGAATGTAGGTTAGGGAATGTTCAGACCAATTTATAATCCTTATGAGAAGAACCGCAGAAATACTGAGAAGAGAAAGATCACTTCCAGATGAGGGGCTGACGGCTAACACAATGAAAATAGAGCAAAGAAAAAAGTCATCGGGCACACTGGCTCATGCCTGTAATCTCAACACTTTAGGACGCTGAGGCAGGCAGATCACTTCAGCTCAGGAGTTCGAGACCAGCCTGGGCAACATGGTAAAACCCCACCTACACGAAAAAAATACAAAAAAAAAAAAAAAAAGTTGGGTATTGGTGGCTTGCACCTGTAGTCCCAGCTACTCAGGAGGCTGAGGCAGAGGATCACTTGAGCCCAGAAAGCAGAGGTTGCAGTGAGCCATAACCACACCACTGCACTCCAGCCTGGGCAACAGAGCAAGACCCTGTCTCAGAAAAGAAGACGAATCTCTGATTTACAAAGAATGCTCAAAGAATGCTAACTTCTGACAGATTGTCTTGACACATAATAAAATGATTTTTAACAGATGACAACACTTACCACCTGCGGACTAAGTGCCTATACTGTATGCTAAGCATGCATGTGATTTTCTCCTTTAATCCTTGCAGAGCTCAGGGAGGTTAAAACAAAATGAAGACCTGTCCCCCTCCGAATAATCCTCTCCCATCAAATTACTTCAACTCTTCTACATTCAACGATTACAGTCAACTGTGTTTGTTCCATTCCAAAAATGTTTTCCTGTATATCTGCATATACTTTAATTATGAATCATTCTGTTCCTTAGTACTGTATCTTCTGGAAATCAAACACCCACAAAAAACAGAGTAATGATATGAATGATACATCCTATGTCATGCTAAACACTGCGTTAGGAGCCATGTATACTTGATCTTTAACTCTTACAGAACTCCTGTATTAGTCCATTCTCATCCTACTATGAAGAAATACTTGAGACTGGGTAATTTATAAAGAAAGAGGTTTAATGGACTCAGAATTCCACATGGCTCAGAAGGCCTCACAATCATGGCGGAAGGTGAAGGAGGAGCAAAAGCATGTCTTACATGGAGGAAGGCAAGAGAGTGTGTGCAGGGGAACTGCACCTTACAAAAGCATCAGATCTCATGAGGCTTATTCGTCATCATGAAAACAGTATGGGAAAAACCCGCCATTGTGATTCAATTACCTCCCACGGGGCCCCTCCCACAATACAAGGGGATTATGGGAGCTGCAATTCAAGATGAGATTTGGGTGGAGACACAGCTAAACCATACCACCTCCTATTAGAAGGGAGCTGAGTAGGAAAACCAACAGTGGAGACATTAATTACTTTGTCCCTGTTCACAAAGCTACTACTGAACTAAGCTACAATTAAATTCAGTTGGGGGAAGCCAGAGACTGAGTCCCTTTGCTCTCTCCTGTTGAGAAAAGTTCCTAGATTTTAGGTGATCTGACTCTGGTTCTGCCACCTTCTACCTGTGTTTTTAAATAACAGGGAAAAATAACATTCATGCCAGATACTTCAATGGATTGCATTAGAGCTCAAAATCAAATTGGAAAATGAATAGGGTAACACTCTGAACACTGGAAAATACTACACAATTACAGAAACAATTTTTACAACTGTTCTCCAAAAGCAAGTAGGCAGAAATCCACTTTAAAAGCATTCCCGTGAACATATACAGATGGCTGATGGATTTTAACAAAGGTACACTACCACCGGCAAATACATAAACTTCATGCCCTAGCCTCTCACACTGTACAAAATTCAACTGTAAATGGAGCACAGATCTTAAATACAGAACTTCAAAAACTATAAAACTTTCAGAAGAAAATATGTGTGAGTTTGGGCTAAGTGAAGATTTCTTAGATATGATACCAATAGCACAATATGTAAAAGAAAAAATAGATAAATTGGACTTCATCAAAATGAAATTTCTGCTCTTTGAAAGGTACTACTGAGACAACAAAAGAGAAACTACATGGGGATAAAATGACTGGAAATCATATATCTGCTAAAGATTAGTGCCAGGAATATACAGAGAATGCTTAAAACACAATAATGAGAAAACAAACAATCTTCCCCTCCCCGTAAAATGTGCAAAAGATATGAAGAGACAGTTCTCCAAGGAAGACATATGGATGGCAAATAAGTACTTGAAAAGACGCTCCGCAGCATTACTCATCAGGGAAATGCAAATTAAAATGACAATAAGATACAAGTAACATCTATTAGAATCATGAAAACAAAACACAACAAAATCCCTAACAAGTGCTGTTTGTATACCCTGCCGGTTTCAATGCAAAAATAGTTCAGCAACTTTAGAAGCAAGTTCAGCAATTTCTCGTAGGTAAACATTCATAATCCATATCACCCAGCCATTGTACTCCGGGCTACATCCTTAAATGAAGTGAAAACTTACATTCACAAAAATGGAAGACATCCTCGTAAGGCTAACGAGGATTCTGCACAGCAATGCGGTGATAATTAAGCACCCAACAGGCCACGCTTTCGCCTACTTCCTCATAATCCAAAGTCACGCAGCACTAGATACTGATCATCTGCATCCCCAGTGTTTTTGCAGATATGGCTTCTGACATTCGAATCGTAAGTCTTCTCTTTAAGAATTGCATAAGGTGTTCCTCAGATCCTGAATTCCAGGGAAACTGCTGATGCCAGCTGGTTTGAAGACCCTCCCACAGAGGAAAGGAATCAGCACTGGAATGAAGTTTCTTCACCTCCCTGTCCCTTCACTCCATGCTCTTCAACCCACTTAGGGCTGCTCCAAAACCCTTAACAATACCTAGCCCCAAACTCCTCTGGCAGACAATCTGAGTTTCTTCCTTCTCCTCTTTTGGTGGTCCTATGATTAAAATTCTTTCTCTGCTGCAACCCAGAGTCCCAGCACATTGACTTGGCATGCACATGGGGCAGCAAACCTATTACGGTTACAAAACCCTTATGTGGACGTCACTAGCAGCTTTATTTGTAATCCCTAAACAGAAGAAACAACCCCAATGTCCCCTCAAGAGGAGAATCCATACAATGGAACACGACGCAGTAACAGAGAAGCACCAACCACTGTTACCTATAACACAGATGCACCTGAACAACATGGTGGTAAATAAAACAAGGCAAATGGAAGAGACGGCATCCCATATGACTCAATTTTCATAGCATTGTGGAAATGACAAAACTACAGAAAAGGAGAACATGTCAGTGGCTGGTGGGGAACGGTGCAGGGGAATGCTGGGGACTCAGGGACCCTCCCATGGAATGACGGCATTATGGCTTTGTCTAAACTGGCAGAGAGGTCCAGTAAAAAAGAGTGAATTTTATTGTATGTAAATTATGCCTTTTTTTTTTTTTTTTTGAGATGGAGTTTTGCTCTTTTGCCCAGGCTGGAGTGCAGTGGTATGATCTTGGCTCACCGCAACCTCCACCCCCCAGTTTCAACTGATTCTTCTGCCTCAGCCTACCAAGCAGCTGGGACTACAGGCGCCCATCACCACACCCAGCTAATTTTTTTTTTTATTTTTAGTAGAGACAGGGTTCCGCCATGTTGGCCAGGCTGGTCTCGAACTCCTGACCTCATGTGATCCATCTGCCCGGGGTTCCAAAGTTCTGGGATTACAGACATGAGTCACTGTGCCCTGCAGATACCTTAATTTTTTAAGTGACTAAGAATATATTACCTGGATATATTTCCACAGCTATCTGGGATGGAAAATACCTGAAAGAATGCTGGGCTGGTGTCTCAACTCTGGTACGTAGGAGGTAAGTACTCAGGGTCAAGTCATTTCAAGTGAGTTCAAGTTGCCTCATGTATAACATGAACGTTCTGCACCCGCCAGATGAGTTTCTAGGTCCTGGACTCTACATCCCCATGACAACCTGATGAAGAAGGCCTACCATTATCCCCTTTCACGGAGGAAACAGGAGACACACAAAAGTGAAGTCTTTGGCCCAGACTGGCACGGCTGGGATGGGGGTTGGTCTGTGCAGCCCCAAAGCTAATTTTGCGAAACCACCACACTTCAACTTCACCAGAAATACAGTCGAGAGGATAAGGCAACTTTTGCTTTAATAAATCTCCACTCTAGAATGATGGAAGCTGTTGTTCGCCTCAGCATTCACCCTGTCCTTCGATGCCAACCAGATTCCCACCATCTGCTTTGGGATGCAACTTTTCAAGAGAGCATTAAATAGTCATAATTTCATTTCAGTTTCAAATATTCTGCTTCCACTACCTCAGAGTTGCTTAGAAAAAAACAGAAAACATTTATTGTGACATTTAATAGCCAGCGTTCCCACAGGCTGATTGCTCAGTCTCCCGGTCTCTCCTTTCACTTGCAAACGCCCAGAGGGTGAGGGACAGATTGGCTTCATGCATTTTATACTGTGCCTAGCAAAGCATCAACCGCCTGTGGCAACTCTATAAATACCACATCACCAGGGTGAATTGGCCACAAACAAGACAGGCCTTTATGGCCCACCTGCCACTGGCTGCCCTCAGGCTGCCGGCCTCTGTGAATCAGGACCCGCAGAGCACCAAGTGGGAAGAGGGCTCCCAAAGCCTTCCCTGCCGGGGTCTTCCTGAGCTCCTAGCATCAAGGATGTCATGGTGACACCCCCAGAGAAGGGGTCATGCCCACTGAGGCAGGGACCCAGAATGCTAGTGAGCCCAAAATGCTGGTTTAACCCAGAATTCTGCTTAACCGACCAAGATGACTTTGAGTCTTAAGGTAAATGAGGTTTAGGGAGAACCAGGAGGAATCCACATCTGCTATCAGTCCTGGGTGACCGAGCAAAAGACAGGACAGAGAGAACGAAATATAGAAGAAACACGGGGAGAGACGCGTCTTACACTGCGGGTCCGCCTGCTCTCCGAAGAGCTGGCTTCCTGTCCTCCACTCCCCCGTGGCTGACTCAGTCTTTCTTTGCTCTCCTCAAGCCTGGCCCCCACCCCTCCTGTCTCACCCCCACCACCTTCAGAGAAAAGCAAAAGCCACCACGAGAAAGTAACTCACTAAGCTTCCAGCCACCCAAACCAAACACAGGACTCCAGCTCCAGCCTCTGCCCCTGCCTTGGGTTTTAGAGACACCCACCTGCCCCGTGGGGCTCCGACCTCTTCCCCCACTGTCTGCTGAAGGCCCTCCTGCCCTTTGTCCTTCTCTCTTTCTGCCCAGAGGCTTCTGTTCTCACCCATCTGGCTCCTGCTTTCCATAATGAAGCTCGCGCCAGCCTCTCAACTGGAAAAGCAGCCCTGGGCCCCGTGTGCCTCCCTCCATCGGACAGTCCCCCACACTGTGGGCCGGGCCCAGCACCCACTTCCATCCACTTCCCACATGATCCCACCTCACGCCCGCTGCAGCCTGACTCTGTCCCGTTCCACATCTCTGTTCCTGCCAAGACCACGATGACCTCAGGCTGTTCTCAAGTGGCCTTTCTGATGACACTTTTGCCAGCTCACCTCTGGGGCACTCGTGGCCCTCACTCCCATGGTGGCTGCCTTCCTCTCCACCCTCCTTCCAGCTCCCTGTGTGGGGCCCCGCTCCCCAGACGCTGCCTGTGGGTTCCTCGGGTACCTCCACATACACCACAAGGGACCTCACCTCCTGCCATGCCACTGACTCCCAATCCTGATCCATCTCCAGGGCTCCCCTTCCTCCTGAGCTTGACACCACACCCCACACCCACCGGGCTCCATCCTGGCTGACTCCAGACATCACATACTCCCCCTGCCTTGGTGGAAGCCACCTTGGCCTTGCCTTCCCTAGGGACTCCGGTGCCAAGCACTGCACTGCCAAGCCCCAGCCGCACGGCATGGTCCTGGGCATCACACTGGGCGTTCTCTCCTCCTCACAGCCCTTTCCAGACAACGACAGAGCTCGTCAGTTCAGGCTGACTGTGAACTCCCCCCAGGGACAAACAGGACGTGGGCTGCGCTGCTACTGCCTAGCACTGGTTTTACTGCCAGAGCCTCCCACCTGCCTTCCTGCCTCCCCACTGACCCCTCACGGGCACTCCTCACTGGGCAGCCAGAGCAGCCTTCTGAAAACACCAATGGAATTTAGACACTGTGGCAACGCCCCCTACTCATGGGACACAGGGAACCTAACCCGCACCCGTGCAAGGCCTTGGCTCTGGCCCCGCCACCCCAGGACTAACCCTTGGTACCAGCAGGACTCTCTCCCACCAAGCTGAGCCCCTTCCAATTTCCCAGGTGGGCCAGGCCTCTCTGTCAGCTCAGAGGCCTGAGCACACGCTGTTTCCTCTTCTGGAGTCACTGCTCTGTCACCCCACCTGAGTCCACTGCAAACACACAATTAGACTCGGGTTCCTCTCAGTCCTTAGCTTAGACACGCAGATGCCAGGTTAGGAACACGATAGGGTTTGGATGTGTGTCCTTTCCAACTCTTGTGTTGAAATGTGATCCCCAGTGTTGGAGGTGGGGCCGGTGGGAGGTATCTGGGTCACGGGGGAGGATTTCTGATGAATGGTTGGGCGCCGTCCCCACAGTAACAGTGACTTCCTGCTCCATTAGCTTACATGAGAGCTGTTTAAGACAGTGACACCTCCCCACTCTCTCTCTTGTTCTCTCTCTTACTGTGTGACACGCCTGCTCCCCCTTCACCTTCTGTCATGAACGGAAGCTTCTGGAAGCCCTCACCAGGAGCAGACGCCGGCACCATGCTTCTTGTGCACTTTGCAGAACCAGGGGCCAAAATAAACCTCTTTTCTCCTTAAGTTATCTAGGCTTGGGTATTCTTTACAGCAATGCAAAACAGAAGAATACAGCATCTGGAGACATTCCTATTTCGGCTGCAATGGAAGGTCGACTTGTCTGTATGCTCCATAGACAGTAAGCTCCTCACAGGTAAGAACAGGGCCTATTTCATTCTGCCTTGTCTACTTCTGTCCTCAGTCGACCCTCCATGACTCCCAGACTGATTGCAAGCTTCATCTATAGTCCTGACCTCTTTATTTTCAAGAAGCATTCCCCTCCCTGCATTCAGCCACAGAAATCGCCATCCTTAACTAAGAGAAAAAATTATCTTCCCCATCCAGCTTGATAGCCAGCTAAGGACAAGATACAAAGGGGGCTTGGAGTCCATCCTACCACAGGCTCTGGCTTTCCTTGGCAGGAGCGTTCCATTACACACTATCAGTAAGAGCCACACCTAGCTTAATTCACTTCTAATACTGGTTATTTGTCAAGAGTTTCAAGTGTTTGGGATTCTGCTTGTGCTTGCAGGAAAAACCTCCAGTTTCTTCTGTGGAGTTTGGCTGCTTCACCAAATTCAGGTCTCTTTCGAGTGGCAAGAGCTGCTGCTTCAATAGCTTGCCAAGACACAGAGCACCCGACCGACGAGGCAGGAGACGCCTGCCCTGTGGAGGGATGGTGCTGGGTGGACTCTTATCTACAGAAAGACACCTCCCAAAATAAAAATCTACGAACGCATGTGGGGGACCTAACCAGCACCATCGAAGGAAGGCAGCGCCACGATGGACAAGGGCAGGGCTCTGGGGCACTGTCCCAGCTCCTCCACCACTCGCTGTGCAAATTTGGGAAGGTAGCATTTCCTATCACAGCTTCTCATGGGCAAAACAGAGGTGATCAATAGGGCCTTCCCCAAAGGGCGGTGGGAGAAGGGAATGACATGTTGTGCATGTGATAGCTCGACTCATTGCTCCTGCTCAACAGACCTTGCCCGTGGCTACCACTGGCAGTGGCAGGAGGACAGCATGTGGACCCATGCACGTGCTGACGTGGAAAACCTCCTTAGCAGGCACATCTCTCAGACCCGAATCTTCATTCGGTACAGACTTCCATTTGTAAAGTGCCATCTACACCGTGGGAAATACTGAGTAAAATCAGTTCCCAAATAACAGAAAAGATCAGGATGAGAGAAGTTGAGGACACTGAAGATTTTTTCTGTTTTCGTTTGTCTTTTGTTATTTTTGTAAATCAGGGAAGATCTTTACTTATTTAAATAAATCTGTGCTCGGAATGTGCAAGGCTGTTTTGAACTGTGGTGAGCAGCCAGGATGCCAGTCCCTCAGGAGGTATCCATTCCACGGTGCCTCCAGGCACTGGCAAGATTCCCAGCAGCAGAGCGGGATCATCACTCATCAATTCACTGGGGGTGAGGGACGAAAGTGGGAAGGAGGACAAAGTCCGTGGGATGTCCCCAAAAGACAGAGCTGAGTTTGGAGTGAGGGCCACTCGTGCTCCCCAACACCAGAGGTATGAACCATGAACCACAGAACTGCATGAATGCAGCATTACAGCCTGGCCTAGCCAAGAACATAGAAGAGTCCTCTGCAGAATTTAGATGAAGTCATTGATTTTAGCTTTCTTTATTGTTCACCTGTTCATTAAGTTATAAGTGAACTTACCAAATTAATGTTTGCTATTTAAGGGAGTGATTTCTTCAGATTTGATTTTAAAGTTAGGTAAATGTTAGTTTAAGTCCCGGCTTATGTTATTCTATGAACTTGGTAAAGCTTTCATGTGTCCACCTGAGGGTGAACAGGTTTGGTTCTACCTGCATTTAGGTCTCAGATCAACCAACACATGTGCATGACCCACTGACATACCAAGAACACATACCTGGGTTCCAGGCACACAGGAATGAGAGAGGTTTAGGGAGAAATCAAAATTATCATCAAATGCATTGGGGGTCTTCACCACTGAGCACTGATGGAAAGCCAGCAAGCCACAGAAAGGTAACACAAACAAAATTAGAAAGAATCACGGCCAGTGGTAAAGCTATTTCTATTTATATTAAGACAGACAGGCTGCTTAGGGTCCCTCTTAAGATTCAGTTCACCTGTTAATATGCAGGCAATCAGGAACTCATCATATTCAGCAATCGCAACTCTTAGGAGGGAAAGTGAGGTCAAAACTGAACCAAACAGACAAGAACACACTGAAATCAAAGCTTTAGAGGAAAAAGAAGAAACAGGAAAGAGCAGACGATGCTAAAAGTTTTCTAATTGCTGAAACAGTTCAGGTTAGAGAAATTTATATATATATATATATATTTTTCTGAGACAGAGTCTATCTCCTAGGATGGAGGATCAATGGAGTGCAATGGCGCGATCTCAGCTCACTGCAACCTCCGCCTCCCAGGTTCAAGCAATTCTCCTACCTCAATCTCCTGAGTAGCCAGGAATACAGGCATGCGCCCCCAAGCCCAGCTAATTTTTGTACTTTTAGTAAAGACAGGGTTTCATCATGTTGGTGAAGCTGGTCTCGAACTCCTGACCTCATGATCAACCCACCTCAGCCTCCCAAAGTGCTGGTATTACAGGCGTGAGCCACTGTGCCCAGCCCAGAAATAAAATAAATTTTATACTCGTCTCTAAGCAAATGTAATTGTCACAGATCTCATGAGAATGCCAACTTAATCCAAACTGAAAAACAAAACAAAAAGTGTACTTTCCATCTAGAATCAGCTTAAGGTTGTAAGTGTCTCTCGAGCTAAAAATATTACTGATGATGATGATTAATAGATACTATTTTAGAGTAAAGTTCAGGTTACATTATTCAGTATAATTATTTTAATTAAATCCATTAGCATATCTTTATATAAGATTAGAAGAGCTATGAGTGATACAAAATAAGTTTTTCTTGAATAATGTATGAAGCAATTATTAATTTACATATTTCTCAAGAAAATGCATATTAAAATGATTCCACTTGGAGGTTTTGAGCTAAAATATATAGGGTCAACAAATCCTCCTTTTAAACTTAAGTGTTCTGTCTTTGGAAGATTTGGGGAAGAGCCAAACAGCCTCTGGAAGACCAGATAAACTTGATAGGGGAAAATGCACTGACCAGTTCTGCCAACTGGTACCCCTGGACCCATTCTGATGGAGGCTTGACGGAACAGGATGGACGGCTGGACGTGATGGATTGAGGGAGCTGAAGAAAGGAAATACACAGCACTTTGAAGACATTCAAGGATGCAGCAGTATGGTGTAGTGACAGCAGTCCAGAACAAAAAGAAAGACGATGGTAACAACTGATTCAATTCCTTATTACGTCTTTGTAAATAAGGACTGCCTACATCTTATGTATTTTCAATGTAAAACTACTCTTTGTAATCAACTGTCTTTGTAATCAACTTCCTTGAAGCTGATTCTGCTTTTTGAAATAGCATTCCCCGTCTCCACCACAAATGCTTTGGTTCACTCAATCCCAAACGTTAATTTAGCTCCTGGAGGACGTTGTTCCTACAAGTATCTGCGTGTTTCTCTACCACAAAGTCCAAACTGAAAGTAGTACAAACTTACTGACATTCTTCAATGAATCCAGTTCAAGTTCCTACACAAACCAATGTGTTATGCCTTCCTTGAAACCTATCGACAAAGAGTGAAGGGTCTCTGGGGTTTCTCAGGGAGAACAATATTGTCTTCACTGTGAAGGACTGCTCTCAGCAACTCCGGATCCTGTCCATTAATTGCTCCTACACACACACACACACACACACACACACACAATTGCTTAATCACTTCCTGACCCACGTGGTTGTGTCACAAACGGGTGTCCGGCACACAGAATTCCTCAGCCCTTGGGTCAGCCTGGCAAGACCCGGGCCATGGCTCCTCTCTGGCCACAGGGAGCTGTGCCCTGCAACAATGACCATCTTCTCTGCTTTCAGCCCTGGCTAAGTAAAGCCCCTGCACTACTGTCCCCTACTCCTCTAACAATAGTCAGAATCACTGTTCAGATGAACAACTGAAGCCTGCACCTGACTCATCTGTATTTCCCCAAAGCTAGGCACACAGGAGACCAGAAAAAATATGGTCAAGGATGGAATGATCTATAAAAGAACAGGAACGGTCACAATAGAAGCTGCCAGAACTCAGGGCATCAGGATAGGGCGTCAGGATAGGGCTGCAATGATGCCTTGGAGATGACCAGCTAAGCAGCAAAAGCCATGTAACAAAAAGCACGAGGCAAGAGGAGAAAGACTAAGTCAACCACAGCACAGACAGGAAGAACACCCTCTTTGGCTCTCTGCTCTGAAGCCAGGGTGCTCTCCTTAACCTCCCACAATCCATTTGCCAGGAATTAAGTCATACTAAATAGGAGCATTTTCGTAATCTAGGCAAGAACAGATCTGAATTAAATTACTGAACTATTCTTTTTTTTTTTTTTTCCCACTGGATACCAGCACAGTCATATAGCTAAAGAGGCTCATGGAGAAGACAGCGATCCTTGGAAAAGGCCTCTGTAGCCTCCAAATTGGTGAAAATTGTATACCTGTCTAGACAGCTTCCAGGAGGCAAAGCATGACTTCCAAAGGATGGAGACTTTCTGAAAAGCACTTAAAATTCAGAAGTCGACAGACAGGAAAATGGTCCAGTTCCACAGCATCTGAAGGGTCTGAACTGCAGCAAAAGAGTTTTGCAAACAAAGAGTGAAGAATGTAACACATCGCACTTGTGTTTTATTCATGGTCTGAATAATCTGACAAAATGGGGCCTTTTGGGAACAGAAGTGGGTGGAAGACGAGTTGTGTGCAGGACAAGAGAGGAAGAAAGATGCAAGAATGACACAAAATCACGCAGGCTATTCTATCTGTCCAGTGTGTGCCCGTCCACCCTCGGCCACCCTCCAGCCACCTCGCTGTCCCCAGGTTCTAGCCCACCCTACCAAAACTCAGACTTGCTGCCATAGAGGATGGCAGGTGTAGAGACAATCACAGGCAGAAGTAGCTCACAGGGGAAGGGAAGGTTTTAGGGTAGAGCAGACAGTCAATGCAGAGTGAAGCTCAATCCCCTGTCCCTCCACCCCCAGGCAGATCCCTTCCACTCCCATATGTGGTGCATGGAACTGTGCTACCACCAAAAAAAGGTCAAAACCTAACCCCTGTGCTATCTTTTAAATGTCTGTCCCCTCCAAAACTCAAGTTGAAATTTAATGAACATTGACACTGCAACAGTATTAAGACGTGGGATTTATTTATTTATTTAGGAGACAGGTTCTCACTCCATCACCCAGGCCAAGTGAAGTAGAATGATCACAGCTTACTGCAGCCTCTACCTCCTGGGCTCAAATGATCCTCCCACCTCAGCCTCCCATGTAGCTGGGACTACAGGCAAGCTAAGAGGTAGGAACTTTAGGAGTAATGTGATTAGTCCATGAGAGCTCAGCCACAAAGGTAGGATTGGGTCATTGTAAAAGGGAGAGTTTGGCATCCTCTCATCCTCTCACTTTCTGCCATGGGATGTCCAGGCAAGAAGGTCCTTGACGCCAGCACCTTGACCTTGGACTTGCCACAATACAAAACTGTAAGCTGGTAAATTGCTGTTCATTATAAATTACTCAGGTGTTTTACCGAGTCTCCGGTATTTGGTTACAGCAACACAAAATGGACTAAGACAACCTGCTGCCTATGAATCCAAATGAATATAGAAACAGAATCTTTGCAGATAAACTCTAATTAGAATTACAGAAGGCCCATCTAGAGTTAATTTTTGTATAAGGTGTAAGGAAGAGATCCAGTTTCAGCTTTCTACATACAGCTAGCCAGCTTTCCCAACACCATTTATTAAAAAGAGAATCCTTTCCCCATTGCTTGTTTTTGTCAGGTTTGTCAAGTATCAGACAGTTGTAGTTGTTTGGCGTTCCTTCTGAGGCCTCTGTTCTGTTCCATTGGTCTATATCTCTGTTTTGGTACCAGTACCATGATGTTTTGATTACAGCAGCCTTGTAATATAGTTTGAAGTCAGGTAGTGTGATGCCTCCAGCTTTTTTTTTTTATTTTTTTGCTTAGGATTACCTTGGCTATGTGGGCTCTTTTTTGGTTCCATATGAAGTTTAAGGTGGTTTTTTTCCAATTCCGTGAAGAAAGTCATTGGTAGCTTGATGGGGATAGCATTCAATCTACAAATTACTTTGCACAGTATGGCCAATTTCATGATGTTGATTCTTCCTAACCATGAGCATGGAATGTTTCTCCATCTGTTTGTGTCCTCTCTTATTTCCTTAAGCAGTGGTTTGCAGTTCTCCTTGAAGAGTTCCTTCACATCCCTTGTTAGTTGTATTCCTAGGTATTTTATTCTCTTTGTAGCAATTGTGAATGGGAGTTCACTCATGATTTGGCTCTCTGCTTGTCTCTTATTGGTATATAGGAATGCTTACAATTTTTACACATTGATTTTGTATCCTGAGACTCTGCTGAAGTTGCTTATCAACTTAAGGAGATTTTGGGCTGAAACAATGGGGTTTTCTAAATATACAGTCATGTCATCTGCAAATGGACAATTTGATGTCCTCTCTTCCTATTCAAACACCTTTCTTTCTCTTGCCTAATGGCCCTAGCCAGAACTTCCAATACTATGTTGAATAGAAGTTATCCATGTCTTGTGCCAGTTTTCAAAGAGAATGCTTCCAGTTTTTGCCCATTCAGTATGATATTGGCTGTGAGTTTGTCCTAAATACCTCTTATTATTTTGAGATACGATCCATCAATACCTAGTTTATTGAGAATTTGTTGGATGATTTAAACATGAGGCCTAACACCATAAAAACTCTAGAAAAAACCCTAGGCAATACCATCCAGCACATAGACATGGACAAGGACTCCATGACTAAAACACCAAAAGCAATGGCAACAAAAGCCAAAATAGATAAGTGGGATCTAATTAAACTTCAGAGCCTTGCACAGCAAAAGAAACTATCAATAGAGTGAATGGCAATCAACAGAATGGGAAAAACTTTTTGCAATCTACCCATCAGGCAAAGAGTTAACATCCAGAATCTATGGAGAACTTAAAGAAACGTACAAGAAAAAAACAAACAACCTCATCAAAGGATGGGAAGAGATACTTTTCAAAAGAAGACATTTATGCAGCCAACAAACATATGAAAAAAAGCTCATCATCACTGGTCATTAGAGAAATGCACATCAAAACCACATTGCAGTGAGCAAAGATCATGCCACTGAACTCTAGCCTGGATGACTGTGTGAGATCCTGCCTCAAAAAAAAAAAAAAAAGGAAAAGAGGAGGAGGAAGAGTAAGAGTAGGAATAAGAACGGGAGGAGGAGGAGGAGGAAGAAGAGGGGGAGGGGGAGGGGAGAGGAGGAGGAGGAGTAGGAGGAGGAGGAGTAGAAGAAGGAGGAGTAGGAGGAGGAGGAGAAGGAGTAGAAGGAGGAGGAGAAGGAGGAGGAGGAGGAGGAGGAGAAGGAGGAGGCGAAGGAGGAGGAGGAGGAGAAGGAGGAGGAGGAGGAGAAGGAGGAGGAGAAGGAAGAGGAGGAGGAGGAGAAGGAGGAGCAGGAGGAGGAGGAGAAGGAGGAGGAGAAGGAGGAGGAGAAGGAGGAGGAGGAGAAGGAGTAGAAGGAGGAGGAGGAGTAGAAGGAGGAGTAGAAGGAGGAGGAGGAGTAGAAGAAGGAGGAGGAGAAGG